>JAECUM010029972.1:0-31622 GCA_016617855.1 Megalonaias nervosa
TATATATATATATATATAGTCGCGGTGGCCAGTTGTTGTTGTTGTTGTAAGGTTTAACGCCATTTTTCAGCACAAGATAGTCTATACATGGCGGAGGAAGAACCCGAGAAAACCCTGGAAAGAACCACCTACCACGAGAAGCTAATGGCAAGCTTTCTCACATACCCACATTGGCTGAACCGAGACTCGAACCCACGCAGACAGAGGTGATATGGCAGTGATCCGTAACGGTGAGCGCTTTAGACCGATCGGGGCCCCCGGTGGCTCAGTTGTTTGTGGGCTGGATTTGAGACCGAAAAGGCGTCGTTTTAATTCCTACCATCAGGGCAGTTTGGGTCGACTATTGTGAAATGTCCTTGGTCAGGGCACTTTATTCCAGTTGCCCTGGCACTCAATAACCAACGTGTGTTTATACATACATACATACATACATACGCACGCACACACACATACAGTCAGTCAAATCAGTCACTCAGGCGTCAGTTATCGTTCAAAAGAGACAGGCAACATATACATTTTTTTGACCGAGGGATTTATCAGTGGTATCCACTCGCCTTGAGTGCCGGAGATTATCATTTTGAGATTGTTTACAGTGGCTACAGTTACACGTGTTCTTCCTTACATCTTAGACCAACCTTTTCTATGCTACAGCCATTCTATGGGGAACCATTCAAGTGCTACCAATTTTCACCTTATGCTTACATCACAAATTTGTTTCCTCAATTGGGTTAAGGTTAGGGTTAGGGTTAGGGTTTTAAGGGTTAGGGTTAGGGTTTGAAGGACTTAAAAATCAGTGGTATGAAGATGAATATACGGATGATCTAGGTCATGTTCTACGTGGATTGGGCAGTGGTAATATATTTTATTTGCACATCTATGGTCTCTAGTTCGACCCTCTTTTCCGACATGTGGAATGGTATGGGTAGTCCGTTTAAGGTCGGCAATTTTCTCCGGTCTTTATCATTTGTTTCGCCTTCAAGACAAATAACATGAACATCTGACCCTTCAGACGAATTTTTATGGGAGTAAATCAAATTTAATATTAACTCTTACATCTAGGAGAGTGAGATCAAATTCAGTGTTGATATTGTCTGGAAAAAATCAGCCAAGCTACGGATCCTGTTTGAGTCTGCAACAAAGTCAGCAAAAATTATGGCCCTGTTTAACTAAAAAGTTTTTACTTGCATCTGAACCCAGGATGTTTTAATTATATGTTATTTTGTTGGGGAATTCATATGGCCTGGGCACATTATTATCATTCTTATTATTATTATTATTATTATTATTATTATTATTATTATTATTATTTGATGTAAATGATTCTGTATCTTTTTGTGCCTCATTAGCACGGAGAACATCGGTATCCTTTGTGTTACTGTTTACAACTATATGCGTCTAGGATGTAAAAAGACTTAATATTTTTTTTTTTTTAATTCAAGCATGGCATACTCATGAGAAATATGTGATAATTACTGGCCATCGCTTTTAAGGTTGTGGACGGACGGACGGATAGATAGATAGATAGATAGATAGATAGATAGATAGGCGTGTTAGTGTTAGAGATGCGACATCATTGAAGGAATCAGAATCGTTAATTTTCTTTGTCTTCAGCATTGGACTGGGTATGTTCCAAGAGGCCTCGGCATTAATTATTTCGATAATCTGATCTTTTCTGTATAGTGGACGATTCCAAGAATATTAATGGCTCGTTATTTTTAAATACACCAACCCTAGTTATTTGATTTGCATTAGTTCGGACATTTCCAGGCAATGAAATCGTAGAGCTGGCTACAACAATCGCAGTATAAGGGAAATAACTCAGTCGGTCTTAAAATATGATGCTGTAAAGACGTTTTACGGCATCTTGGGATTAACGGAGCCATTTTGTGTCAAAAATGGTAGTTTGAATTCCGTTATAAGCACAGTTTACAATGTTATTGTTCTTATTTTGGGTTTAATGCCAGTTGTCAGGGCTAGTCAAGCAATACATGGCGGCCATTATAACTGGTGAAGGAACCCGGGAAAACCCCGGTAAGAACCACCGACCCACGAGAAGCTACTGGCAATCATTCTAACATACCCACATTGGCCGAGCCCGAGACTCAAACTGACGCGGTCAGAGGTGAGATGGCAGTGATTGGTAAAGGCGAGCGCTTTAGACCACTCGGCCACCCGGGGCCCCCCAGTTGAAAATTTAAGTTGTGACCTGCTACATGTTGTTTTCAGAAAGAAACTTATATCACCAGAAATACAAACTGAAGAATCATAATTTTTATATACGCCGAAACTTTTTAAAGAATTCCAAATTATTATCTAACTGCCCTTCTTGAATACGTTCCTCAAGAGAGATAGTCTTACAATAATCTTGCCTCACGTATGTCGAATCGACAAGCACACATGTTGGCGTTAGTAAGGTTCGTGTACATTCAGGGGACCAAAAAACTCCTAAGTGTAAACATTATTTGACCAGGATGTTATTGATGTTTAACAATTTAATCAGTGAGTATCCCAGTACAGTGTATAGACCACAAATACCACCGTCTTTAACAACGCGTTCTTAAAGACCTTTTGCCATATGGCCTTTTAGCAAAGCACGGAACACAAAATACCCGTCTTGAGAGTTTTCGAAACATTTTATATTGATTTTTCTCTCACCACAGAGTTCGTTTCTGGACCACGTAGTCTCTAAATTACCATCGGATGTGTCAATAATAGATTTATATTGTCTTTTATGTTCTAGAAAAGTAATGAGTGAAGAACTGCGTGACTTTTCTTGAGCCTCTTTATTTATACCCTTAAATACCTACTTTATCCGTCTGGCAACGAAGAATCATATCGAATAATAAAAGAAATTTATTTACGGTCTATTGTCGAAAAGAGTGCGTGGTGATCGTTATTAAATATTCGGTGAAAAAGTCAAAGGTATATACTTTTCATGTAAATAGTCATGTTCAGGGTTATGTTTGGTACAGTATTGTGCATGTTTGGGTGTCATTTGGCAGGAAATAGTTCTTTCCAAAATTACAGACAATCAAAAAGTGTAAATCAAGGACGCGTCTTGATTTTACGTCAAATCTAATCAACACCAACAAATCCATTCCAGAAACCGCCAAATTTCTTTCACCTCTAACAGAAACAACAGTATACCTACAAGTTGATCCAACGGTAAACTACATAGCCCCAGATCTGTGCAGTTTGTTAGGCCTAATCAGTAGAACAAACAACATATTGATCAACGGACGCATTATGCGACGGCAGGTCAGAGTCTCTGTTGTTTGCAGTTAGACCCAACTTATTCGCGAGTATATACAGTACATTATTTTTTCTGGCGTACATTTCCTCAGCATGGACCATCAGGCGGCCATTAATTGGTATCTTTGAAGAAAATAATCAAGTGGAGTATTACTAATATGTTTCAGTCATTGTCGAACCCTTGATGTTCCCGTGTTCCTCCTGGACAGTACATCAAATCATATCCTTCAATGTGCACTTCACATTAAATATAACTGTTGCTCTGATGTTCCTACAGAATTCGTGGGGCCCCGAGTGGCCGAGTGGTCTAAAGCGCTGTCCGTTACGGATCACTGCCATATCACCTCTGTCTGCGTGGGTTCGAGTCTAGGATTCGGCCAATGTGGATATGTGAGAAAGCTTGCCAGTAGCTTCTCGTGGGTCGGTGGTTCTTTCCGGGGATTTCCCGGTTTCTTCCTCCACCATTAATACCGGCCGCCATGTATAGCCTATCGTGTGCTGAAAAATGGCGTTAAGCTCCACAACAACAACAACAACAACAGAATTCGTTTAGACTCATCTCCAAAACAGTCTCCATACTTGACTTGGATCACTTTCTTCTTGTTAAATATATGTTGTGCTTGTTTACATTACATCTAGCCGTGACTGCATCAAAGATTTATATAGAAACGATAGGGATAATGTAATCATTTTGCAAATTTGAAACGGGACCAAATCCCAAAACATTACATCTTGCCAATATCACCGTCTTAATTCGCATATAATGCGCACTGAACTCCAGACAGCGTAGACCCAGATATGTACAGTCATAATGAACAGTGTTTATTCCACTCATAACTGTAGACAAACAGACTAGACTCTGATTTGGCTGTGCATTATGCATTGTATACATGAATTATGGCTGTACATGGGCAAAAATGATCCTTCCGATAAATCAGTGCAGTAGAGGGAAGCTAGGACGGGTCAATAGGACTTCATTAGTCAAGATTTATTGGATCTGAATCATTGCTACACCAGTCTGCCTGAAATTCTTTGATTGACATGGCATAATGGGGATATTTAACCTCCAGAATTTAATTTCTTCAACAAGAGGAAAGTTTCGGAACCGAAATTGGCCGGATTATGAAAATCAATGCGACCAAGGAACACTTGGACGAAACCTCATAAATCAGTGATACAGATTTATAAATAGCAATTTCGAAACATTTCAATTTGTTTTCATTTAATTGCAGACACTACTCGTGCTCATTGGCTCTCTTTTTCACATAGAAAGCAAAATCGTCTTGATGATCTTAACTGTCGTCATTCTTACCGAAGTTGTGGCGGCAGTCATACCAGCAAACATTGGAATAAAAACAGTAATCCAATTGACTTATTATTTTCGTAGGAACTTGATCTTATTTTTAGCGAGTGTAGTCATGTGAGTTATGTTGACTCTCCAACATATTGAAACGAAATATTATCTAACTTCATTAATTTGTGTAATAAGGCTTTTGCATGGAGCTATACACAAATCAAAGAATCTCGGGACTTCAGGTGAAATAATTGAATCATGTTACGCGATTATCCATTCTTCATATACCAGTGTCATCTAGACTGTTGTAACAACAAACAAGCTGGTTCGAAATAAGACATCTTTTCCTACCATTCGAAAGTTATTTCGCATCAGAATTGAGCAAATCATGTAACATTTAACGGGAATATCTTGCTTTGTTTTATAATATGCACCTGCATGTGTGCAGCGATATTGTTAATGCAAGACTGCAGCACTCTTGGAAGTGAACTGGTTATTGGGTTAAGCATAACTATACAAATATGGATTTGGAGGTTTTTTTGCACTTGGCTACGAATCACATTTTCGACCTTTTCAATGTGTTTATACTAGTCTTATAGCTTCTACCAAGGAAAGGAAGAAAAAATTAATGAATTATCAAACTTGTTCTGTTTTTTTTCATTTGACCTAATGTTTGACATTTTAACAGATTGCTTAATATATACGGCTGATTTGAATTCCCAATATATGATGATGAAAAACATCACGACTCTTTCACTGTGCCTTTACTGAGGTGCAACCAAATGTTCTGTTTAAGTATGTTATATGGAGCGCCAAATCATTCAAACAATGGATGAGTTGGTGCTATAGAAGGATGAATTGGAGAAGGCGGACAGGAAATATCGTTGGGTGAGCTTTAGTAATTGGAGGGCGAGATGAAGAGATCGTATTGTGAGCTGGAGTAATCGTAGACTGAGCTGGCGTAATCGTAGGGAGAGCTGGACAGATCGTAGGGTGTACTGGAGTAAATTATAGGGCGAGCAGGACAGGGTGAGCTAGAGTTGAGAACGAGCTGGAGTCATCGATAATTAATTGTAATAGGGAATGAAATGATTGATAATTCTATCAGCAAACTATTTATTAATGTCTTTCAAAACAGACCAGAAAATAGCTTTCGCTGAACCGCATTAAATTTAGCTGACTTTATTATTTCACATAAGTGCATTCATAAATCATACAGTCGTGACTCAAACCGGTGGAAGAACAGAAGTGCATTCATAAATCATACAGTCGTGACTCATACCGGTGGAAAAACAGAAAACTTAAAGTATATTATTCCAGGCATCCTTATTTATCTGATATATGTTTTGTCTCAATATACTTTGTTGGTATCTCTCATGTTTTCTGGTCAAACTCGGTACAAAATCTGATGGCAGTCAACCGATGAAAGCATGAGATGTAGATATTAAATATGACTAACTTCTCTCATTGAGGTTACTTCCATCGAAATGAAGACAAAAAACACGAGAAAGACAAGCCATTCATTTATCAGCATCAGGAACATTCATCACATAAATACCACATGTCTGTTTATTATTGTTGGTATCTTTCATGTTTACTTCTAAAAATAGGCACAAAATCTGATGGCAGGCAATCAATGCGAACAGGAGATTTAGCTGCCTAATCCTTTCTCTCTCTCTCTCTCTCTCTCTCTCTCTCTCTCTCTCTCTCTATATATATATATATATATATATATATATATATATAGTTATGCAATGTTCCTTGCTTGAATTTCATAATCTTTTTAAACATTTCCTTTACACTGATAGAGCATCATTTTAAGTTTGATTATATAAAGAAAGAATGACCATTAGTGATGCAAACTGAAAGATAACTACTTGATGAAGTATGTCTAGATAATATCGATTTTCTTTGTCTATTCATAAGGATGTTTATCAAATAAAAAATGTTTCAGTGGTTGTTATTGAAAATGCACATGCTTTTTATGTATTACCTATGTGTTTCCCGATTTTTGAAGAAAAACGCAAAGTATCAAATTGTGTTTTTTCGTTCTGCGTCCTTCTGTTTTCACAGACTCCGTAAGTAGTACAGTAGTAGGAGAATAAGCGGTTTCTGGCTCAGATACCCTAAAATCGTTTACCAAAAGTTCGGAAAGATCACATAGTCTCCAACAATAGATCTCTACCCGATTTTTATGAATAAAATATATGATTATCATAAATTTCGTCATCATCATTGGTAACTAAAATTCTTTGGCAAATTCGTGATAGTCCGAACTTTTGGTAAAAGATTTTAGGGTCTCCAATCCATAAACACGCTTATTCTCATACTACTGGCGAAGGCTGTATTTACACAGATTATTTATTTTTTGTTATCTAAAATTATATTAGAGATTAGAAATATTATATATATGGATTATTATAAAGAGCCAATAAAAAGTGTTGGATTTAATCTAACGAACAGATCTTTTAAACGATTTAATTCAATAAAATCAGCTTCGAGATTTGCTGGAATATGTCCTGGCATAATAAGCGATTGTATCAAAAATGTTAGTTATCATTTATCGATTAAACACGGATCAATATGGTTGTTTGCTAAAGAAGATGATGAAAGAATAATAGGATGGACAACTGATCCAATGTTATTTATTGATAATATGATTGATATACTTTCTGATAATGATATTACTAATGTTAGATAAAATTTCATTATATTATTTTGCAACATCAAATCATCCATGTCATACTTTACACCTCGCAAATAAGATCTTATCTGATCAAGCAATTTTTTATATGTTATTATTGCATTTTTACAAGAACTTTTTTCGTCTCGAATCTTGGCTCAATTTCTTTTAACGTCGCTGTTATAGAAACACCAACGCCTGATATTATCAATAAAAATGGATTTAATGATGCTCCACTTGAGATAATACCAGCTGTAGTTAAAGCTAGACGTAACATTTAATACTCGACTGTAGTACGTATAACATTTTTTTACGCATCACACTTTTTTATGATAAAATTTATAATACTGCATTAACGCATCAACATCTTGTCTTGGAACGTCGCTAGAGATATGATTGAAGTCGATTATTTCTTTCTTCATTATAATATTTGTTTTATATTTTTTTTTTACTTGATTTCAAAAACTGTAATACCTACGATAGAATCACGAAACTCACGAAAATCATCGTTGTCGGCAATAAAACCTCTGTATTTGTCATAAACATTTGATGAAGTATTACCATACCGTTTATCCGTTAATACCTCATCTTTCCTTAACCAACTGTATGATTTAAACGTGTTTTTACGTGACGTATGTACGTATTTGTTTCATTTACCAATTTACCGTATTTACCTTCCGTTTTATCAATAAAACCGAGTACCAGGCTTAATTGATCTAACGTAAAATTTTTGAGAACGAGATGTTGACTGATAATCGCGTACGCGGTTATAAAATTTGCTAGCGGTAACGCTTTCATTGTATTTAAGTCGGCATTAAAATTAGCAATAATGGAAATCACTTTGCGCATTAATTTTTAGTACTGCTTGGTGAATATATTTTCAGCTTCATCATAATAATTTCGCAGCGACAACTGTCTAGAGCGTTGGATTGATGGAGGTGGAATATCATCTTCTTCATCAATATTATGATAACGAAGCCCACTTTCAATGTCTGTTGATTCGACTTCATTGAAAAAACTTTCTCGCTCAACATCGTTGAAATCATCGATTTCTTTGTCGAGATCTTTGATTAACTCTAGAGATTTATCAACAATAATTAGATCAAATTCAACATGTTCTTCTAATATTGGTAAAATTGCGTTAAAATACACTTTGATTATTAACTCTACATTTGATAAGGTAACTACCCTAAAGTTTCTTTGTCATGGTTAAACATTCCAAGATGATTAAAAATTGCTCGTTTTGAAAAACTATCATTTAATTTTTTTTTTCTAAGTCTTTTCTTTTTAGCTTCAGCTAGTCTATCAAGACGAATATGATTTTCATTTATTCGTCTTTCCTCCTGAGCTCTCCCGCCATAAAATCAAGCTTTTATTACATCTGATTCCACTATTAGATCAACGTTTTCTTTATCAAGTTCGAGTAGTGTTTGTTTTAGTATATTTTCAGTTTCTTTTTGTTCGTCGAGACAATCGTCATTAGTTATTTTATCATAGTTATCTAATGCTTTTATCAGCTGTGGTCCTCTCATACTTGCAACAACAAGAAAATTACGTTCATTATCACTCGACGATATTTCAATCACATTACCAGTACGACCTAATATATTTTTAAAAGATTGGATTTTGTTTTCTTGCCTCCTTGTTTTTTCCAGTACCATATCCAGCAATATCTTTTTTGACATCGAAAAAGTTATCATAAAATTCTTTAGCAACTGTTATGATCGGTGGCTCTGACGCAGACATTTATTTTACAAAATTAGATTAAATTTGATCATCTAGTGTGTATATTTGAAATGCTGTTAATCCTGGAAACGAACTTTCAGCAAGATTGACAAACATACTAAAGTATTTATACTTGTTCGTCATACTCGCATCAGGCAAAGTAAAATATTGTGCTGTTGAAGTATATGATAACTGCGATGTATAAATCAGTCCAATTTATATCATCATTAGACCCCTGTAATCTTCAATTATATATCCTCCCAGTAGATGAATTTAATCGTCCGAGCAATTGAAACTGCCATATTGCTACAGAATACGGGCATTGTATTTTTAACCAGAAGTTTACGTTTCTCCGTTAGTGGCCCACTCTGAACTTCCAAATAATGTTACTCCAGATGTAAACAAAAAAGCTTGATTAGGATTGTTCCCTGGATATTGTGTTGATGCACTAGTAACAAATCCAACTCTGTTTGTTACTGCTTCTGGTAAACTAGAAATAAACCCAACATTATTTTTTGTTCGTTTTCCACCACCTCCCGATAACCCATCGACGTACGTTTTATTAACTAAATCACTACCAAACGATGGAACAGCCGTAGAAGTAATTTTATTAGATCCCATGTTTATATTTCCTATCATCGTTCCTCCAGTTATACTTAATGTATTTGCTGTTATATACGCGGCTATACCGTTCGTTGCTTCAATATCTCTGGAATCAACGTAGAGTTTATTAGTTAAAGCCTCAGAATTAGTTGCAGTGTAAATTGAAATAATTTTATTAGCTCCCATGTTTAACGTGCCTGTCATTGTTCCACCGGATTTACTCAGTTTGATATCGTCGATGTATTTTAATTGCGAATAACTTACAGCTTGAGTGTTATTTAGGTTCGCTGGCGGATATACTGTTTCCAAGTTTATACTTTTCTTTCCTGCCGTATCCAAGTTACCTGCCATTGTTCCACCGGATTTATCTAGCTTGTTATCATCGACGTATTTTAATTGCGAATAACTTACAGCTTGAGTATTATTTAGGTTCGCTGGTGGATAATCTGTTTCCAAGTTTATAATTTTTTTCCTGTTATATTTAAGTCTCCAGACATTGTATCGCCGGCTTTATCGAGCTTGTTATCGTCGATGGAGTTTAATTGAGCATAACTTACAGCTTGAGTACTATTTAGGTTCGTTGGTGGATACGCTGTTTTCAAGTTTATAATCTTTCTTCCTGCCATATCTAAGGTACCCGTCATTGTATCACCGTCTTTATCAAGCTTGTTATCGTCGACGGATTGTAGTTGAGCATAACTTACAGCTTGTGTTTGATTTAAGTTTGATGGTGGATATGCCGTTTCAAAGTTGATTTTTTTTTCCTGGACTTATATAAGTCTCCCGTAATTATTCCATCGGATTTATCAAGTTTATTTTCATCGACGTATTTCAACTGTAAATAACTTACAGCTTGCAATTGATTTAAATTTGCTGTTGGATATGCTGTTTCCAAGTTTATAATTTTTTTCCTGCCATATCTAAGTTACCACTTAATGTTCCACCCGTAATCGACAATTTACTGTCTTCAACGTTTCTCAATTGCGAAAAACTTACAGCTTGAGTAAGATCAACATTAGGAGGTAGATAATCTACTTCCAAACCGAGTATTCGTTGATTTATTAATAAATTGCCAAACATTGTATCACCAGGTTTTTTGACAAGATTTGATGTATCAATTGTTGCTGATGTTTCATCGGCGGAAGTTAATCCTGATAAAGTTGTTCCGAACTTTGTGTAATAGGTCATTATGTAAATTGTATAACATAAAATTATGTATAACATACACAATATATAACACAAAATGGCAAAATCGTCATAAAAAAATCGACTATACTAAATTTTGATACAGAACGATTAATCAAACATAAACATAATAACGAACTTCCAGATTGCCATTATTTTATAGATGGACGTACAGGTTCTGGTAAAACAAATCTATTACTAAATCTCTTGCTCAACGATAACTTTAACTACGACCGAGTTTACGTCTACACAATCAATCTACAGCAGGATAAGTATGAATTATTGAGTGAATACAACGAAAAACTTCGTGATGAACTTGGAGTCGGCGATGATATAATCTTAATAAAACAACCGGAAGATTTAATTCCAGTCGACGAACTTGATTCGTCCGAACATAAAATAATTGTATTTGACGATATTCCGCTAAACAACGAGGAGATGAAAAAGATTAGATCATACTTTTCATTATCACGTAACAAAAGATGTAATTCGGTTTATCTCGCACAAGGTTTTTATAGCGTTGGTTTATTAGGAGAAATACATGATGTTTTATACTGTTTCCTGGATTAGATAACGTTGATGTAAGACACATTCCAAACAAACAGTGCGGTGATGTGACAAAGGATAAATTTATTGAACTGTATCATCTAGCTACAAGAAATAGATACAATTTGTTCTTATTTGATAAGCTAGCTCGTGATCCGGATAAAATGTTTCGTTGCTGTATTGACTAATTTCTCACAGATTAATTTTATAAAACCTATGGAAAATAAGAGATGGATTATCATCAAAAAGTTGAATTATTAAGAAAATTCGTTGCATCACATGCTGCTACTAAGAAAAAGATATGAGGAAGCACGTCAAGGTCAAAGTGCTGCGGAAGAAGCAAGCGCTAGACTTTTTAAGCCGGTTACTGAAACACTAGTTGGTAAGCAACCGGAAATACAAACATTATCACCGGAGGAAATTAAAAAGATAGAAGAAAAAGGTTACTAGGGCAGCTAAAAGAGCAACAACAAGCCGAGACTGAAAAATCACTGAAAAATTTGCTGAAAAAGGTGAAGAAATTACTAGGAAAGTGGTGGTGATTTTGGATCGGAAAGACGACAAAAAATACAAGATGTGACCAATTGTATCATAGAAAAAGGAGTTACACATTTAAAACCTCGGAGAACGGAAGCAATCGCTGAAGCACTTGTTGATAGAGACATGGAAAAAGTGGCGGAGTTAGCAAAGGAGTCATTTGAAAAATCCACGTTTCAAGAATTTATAGAGTATCACCTTAGTGAAATTGGAATCAATAAAGATATCAATGATATAAGAAATTGGACTCAAGACGAGTTTAATGAATTTATTTAGAGATTGGATGAAGTGATTAATGAAGAACGCCGTTCACATGAAAAGTTTTCAGATATTACCGCAGAAGATTCATTTTCTCTCATAAAATTCATAAAGATGCGTAATGGTGTAATCGCGAGGGTTGTAAATGATGTAGCGATTAGATATGCTACCAACCCTAAAGGTTATACTAAAAGAACATTTTATGATATACTTAGTGGTTATGAAAGAAGACGTAGAAAGAATTTCTTTGATCTTATGCTTGGATTTGGTGTCCGCGTATTTACATCAAATACTGAAATGGTTGATAGACTTATACTATTTATATCATCGAAGGAAGCAGGTAACGAAGGCGCTGAAATTGACAACGAAATCGTAGACTATTAGATATCTTCGATCGAGCGGGTTACTATCACCATCCGAATACGAAATATTACATACCGATCTTATCGCGTAAATAATCCAACACTGATTAATTATATAAAGCTTATGAAAAATAAGCGATGGATTATCATCAAAAAGTTGAATTATTAAGGAAATTCGCTGCATCACATGCTGCTACTAAAAAGATGTATGAGGAAGCGCGACGGGGTCAGCGTGATATGGAACAGAGATCCGCTAGACTTTTAAAACCAGTTACTGCAGCACTAGTTGGTAAGCAACCAGAACTACTCTTACGTGTAGGCTCGTACAAATTTAACAGAAGAAAAGAGTGAAGTCAACAAGCTTTGTATATTTTAACAAAATAATTTATTTCCTTAGAAAACAATGTAAAAATTGGTAAATAGGACTTACGGTTTGTGAATATAATCCAAAATTTAATCCTAAGAATGAAAAATACAAGTCCTATCACTAAATAGTTCTATTAAAATCCAGGTTCGAATCTCGACGACATACAAATATAGAAGGCGATGGCGTCAGATGTGGTCCATGTATGAATATCAACAATTCCTCAATTGAATCACAGTTTTTGTTTCCGAATAATTCCAGAATAAATTTCCATAAATATCTTTCAGAATTTCTGTATAAAAAGGTCAACTTGTTGAGTTTCCAGGAGAATAAATTATTAAATCCAAAACAAACAGATGAGAAACAAACAATCTGGCAACAAATAAAAAAACACCTTGTTCCTTCAAGATGTTAAAACGACTCTGACAGAAAAATATTAAGAATGCGTATTTAAACCCCAAAAACATCATTTCAAGTCTCGCGAGATGGGTCATGTGGTCTCTTACTACAAGAAATCTATCACGTACACCAGTGTAGCCCCACTTAAGAACCAATAATAAAGAAACGTTGTTTACACATAGTGATCACGCAATCAAAGTATGGCCCTGATACTGACCAATCATTTTAACTGCCTGTTTACGAAGTTCCCAACCTAAGACGAACTAGTTTAACTAAAAATAATTTTACGTCTTAGATAAACAACATTTACTAAAAGAAAATATCGAATTACTGAAAAAGAATTTCGAATCCCTACAATAATCATTACAATGAAATGTAATGAAACAAAAATAAAATAAAAAAGAATTTTAAAACTAACACACAAACAATTTAATTACATATACGTAACAATACAAACACAAACCCAGGAGGAACTTAATAGAATACAGGAAAAAGGAATATTAGGCCAGTTGAAAGAACAACAACAAACTGAAACTGAAAAATTAAAGAAAAAATTGCCGAAACGGGTGAAGAAATCATCGATGCATTGAGACATGAGGTGCCGACAATACATGAGTTGTCGACAATACACGAGGCGTCGATAGGACGACGAAGAATAGAAGATATAATTGATCATATTGCTTCACGGATTGGAGAATTTGATATACTACGTGATGAAGTGAAAGAAATGGCTGAGGCACTTAATGATGCTGGTAGGACGGATTTTGTGATATTTGCGGGAAAGGACGTTACAATGGAAAAAATGTAGGGAATTCATAGAGAATATACTTCAGCATATTTGGATTAACGATGATATTGATAATATGGAAAACTGGTCTAAAGACGATTTCGATAGTTTTATGAAAATACTTGATGATATGATGACGAGAGGACAACGTGCATATTTTATAAAACTCGCAAATAAAAAAAGTCACGACGATGATGATCCATACTTGGTCGGGACGCTTGTACGAATGCGTGAAGGTATAATAGCGAGTACTGTATATCGAACAAGCGGATGCATATCGTCATGAACTGAAGGAAAATTCTACGTTTGGCAGATCCTACACAAAGTTTCTATGATGTACTTGAAAGTAATGAAAATAAACGTAGAAAAATGGCAACCGATCATATTCTTGGATATGGTGTCTGCAGATTTACATCAAATACTGAAATGGTTGATAGACTCGTGTTATTGATATCATCGAAGGAAGCTGATAGCGAAGGCGCTGAAATTGACAATGAAATCGTTGATATATTAGATCATCTTCGATCGAATGGATTCCTAACATCAACCGAGTACAAAATTTTACATACCGATCTTATCGTGCGAAAATAATCTAACAATGGTGTATAATGCCTCTAACATCAACAACGTTATTGTTAGATTCGTCTCAAACGACTAACGATAGCGCAAACTTTTCCGTTTACTACAATCCGCCAATAGAACTAGATCTTGGCAAGCAATATGAAATTGGACTAATTTCAGCTACAATATGGCATTCTATGGCAAATGTAAAAACGAATATCAACGAGCATATAACTAAACGGATCTAAACAAGACGATAAAGGAATTGATGACAAAAAACAGTGGAAATGGTACAGCCACCGCAGAAAATTTTGAGTAAACTCCAAATTACAATACGTTGCGAGCTAGAATTTCATTAAAAAACAATTTGTTAATCGGTTTTTCACTTGCAGCAAGTATTGCATCGTTGCTAGGATTTAATCATCAACAATACGGCAGTGTTACAGAACAAAGTATATCATACGATGGAGATCTACCCGTTAACATAACCGATGTAAATACAATTTTAATAAATTGTTCTATCGCACCTGGATCTTATTCAGCATTAGGAAGCCAAGGTCAAACCATTTATAGTTTTTCACCAGATGTTCCACCAGGATCATTAATGCAGATTACTCCTAGGCAATTAATATATTATCCAATTAATCCAGAAAATCAAACAACTAATGTGACAGTGCAACTAACAGATCAATCCATACGACAAATAGATCTCAGCAAAGAAATTGTTACGTATTACTTACACGTACGTGTAATAGCGTAGATATCATCAATAGTCGTCGAAGATACTTTTATTAATCTTACAGAATAGAAGATATTTCAGTAACAAAATGAAACGAAAAGAAGTTTTTTGAAGAACAATCGTAGGTGGATTTCTCGGAAATATAATTTCAACAATTGCCTCAAATATACCTGGGATAGCGCGTACAGTAGCACCAATTGCAATTGATGCTGGTAAGGCTTTTGCTACCGGAGCTGCATCAGCAGCTGGAACTGCAGTTGGTCACAAAATAGCTGACAAAATATAAGGAAGCCCGCAACCAGCGACAGCGTCAACAACGCCAACCGAATCGGAGATAAAACAGGCGATATCAGAAATTGCTCCAACGAAGGAAACAGAACGAGCTATGGTGACTACGACGAAGACATCTCCATGTGGTAAGGAGGTAGTACGTAATTTTGTAAAAAAGACAAGACGAAGATTAAATGTATCTCAAATTTAGCAATTTTATGTGCCGATTTAAAATAAAAAATATCTGTCAAAATTATCTTGATCTTAGGGAAAATTACGATGTTGATAAATCAACGACGAAATTTGAATACATCGAATACCTCGATGAAAACTCAAACGAACAGAATAAAGCTGGCCAGAGAATTTTTAATACTCTTGATGAAGATGTGTTCTTGCTGCCTCACAAGGCAATGCTGGAGGTTTGTGGTAGAATACTACCACTTAATGATGCCAATATCCCAGCTGGAACAGAAATCGCTCTTATAAACAATGGCTGGAGCTTGTTTAAAAGTGCTCGATATCAACTAGCGAATCAAACTGTTGAGGCTATTGATAATTGGCTACCGGTTGCAAGTACGATATTAAATATTGTTTCATTCAGCGATGATTATTCGAGATCAATCGCAACGAATATGATGTGGTTTAAAGATACTGGAGAAAGACAATCTATTCCAAACGAATTTAAAACTGGGGGTTCAGCTGCAGCTGATGTTGGATATGGACATATTTTAACGCCATTTGGAGCTGATACGGCCGCACAACATACCGTTGCGGCATTAACCGCTGACGTAGCCGGTGGTGCAACAGTAGCAGCTGCAATAAGAAGCACATTCGGAAATGCTAGACGACCAAATTACAACGAGGGATATGCCAAACGAAAAGCTCTCTCTGCTGGATCACAGCAAATAACAATGATGTTGCCGTTAAGTACAATGTTTGGATTTTGTCACGACTACCATAAGGTATTTCGAGGGTTGAAACATACTATAATTTTAGATCGGGCAGACCAAAATAAATTGTCTTATTCGGGCTGGTGGAGCAGATGCAAAATTTGTGATCACAAAATTGGCGTTGTGGATGCCTCAAATTGTTCCATCGCTGGATAAGGCAGTGGAAATTAATGCAATGTTGGAAACGTATATGAAGAAGATTTACTTCGTACAGAGTAAAATTTATCAAACATCTGTTCCTGCCACAACAGATTACACATGGCGTATTACAGCAACTCCAAGTGAACAATTACCAAGACATATATTCGTTGTTTTTCAACAACAAGACCGACTTGGTAACCAAGAGCGAAACAATGTCGTTTTCGACGTCGGTGTTGACAATCACGCCGATGTTAGAAGAATATTTGTCAGAATAAATTCTAAACAATATCCAGAACGAGCAATCGAATGTAATTTTGCAGCAGGCGCTGATAAAAATGTTACTTGGGTGTATATGCACCTTATGGAGGCAATGCAAAAATATCAAGACTCAGATAACGGATCACAGATTAACATCGAGGAATTTCGTACGCTTTATCCAATATTTTCATTTGACGTATCAAAACATTTCGATCGATACGTTAATTCAACGGCGGAAATAGAGGTAACTTGGACACTTGGTCAGCTTCCAGGAGCTAATGTTAACATATTTGCGCTTATACTTAGTGATCGATTTATAACAATCGATGGAATCAAGGGAAGAATACGGTACAAGTTTAATCTAGCAAAATTGATATAATACGATAATGAAAACTAAGTATACAACCAGAGAAATATACCTAAAACAGGGACAAGTTGAAACATTGTCGGCGGCAGTTTCTAAGCGACATTCTGTTTCTTTGACGATACATCCAATGGCAGCTGCATCAAAGACAGCTGTTAAAGTAATGTTAACTCAACAGCAGATTAATAAACTTGATATAAAAAAAAACTGCGGCGAAAAAACCGTTTGTTCTAAAACTGTCCGTTGCACAAGTGACAGCTGTGTCAAAGCATGGTGGATTTATTGGACCAGCACTATCAACGACAGCTAGTACTATTATTCCAAAGATTCTACCTGTGCTAGGAACACTAGGACTAGCAGCAGCATCAGGAGCAACTAAAAAAGCAGCATCTGAAGACGGTATCAAACAGATCTACCGATGATCACCGTTGTTAGTTTTATGTAACAATAATAATATAATGCCAGCTAAGAAAAGATCAACATCAACTAAAAAAAAAAGAAATCGACAAGACGTCCTCGGACAAAGAAACAAGGAGGAATTTTTCCAATACTTCCTCTGTTAGCGGGAGCAGCTGGAAGTCTACTTCCAAACTTGTTAGGGATAGGACGTGGAATGACATCACCGGGAACCAGACGCCGTTAACCAGTTTCGATATACTTGAAAAAACAAAATCCGACGACGAATTCCATGGAGTATTTTAAAAAGATGAACTTGATGACGTACCAGCAGGTGGTTCGTGTATCATAAACATACAAAATTTCAATTTGGATCTGGTACTCATTGGGTTGTTGTTTACGATAACAATTATTTTGATTGATTTGGACTTCCTCTGAGTGATCTTGTGAAAAAAATACATTTTTAAAACATTTAAGAAAATAAATTATTCGTCTAATCAACTACAGCCTGTTGGAACATCAGCTTGTGGTTATTATTGTATTATGTTTATCAAGCAAATGTCAAAGGATCCAGATCTTTTAAAGTTTACGTTGCAATTTGACAGTCACCCGAGTAAAAACGACGACGTTGCAATAAATCACTCGAAGTAAATTTTGTGTGACAATCGGATATAACAACAATGGATTCACTGTCACCATCGCAAACTGTAACGTATTGCCTCAAATGTAAAACTAAAACGCCTAACCAGGACGAAAAAAATAGAAAGTACAAAGAATAACAGAATGATGTTAAAGGGTATTTGTACTCTTTGCTGTAGAAGAAAAGTGTATTTATTTCATCAACGCCTTTACCACAACTAAAATCACCGACGTTGATGACAACCCCATCGTCGTCGGGATCTGGTGTAGATAGTTATTTTAGTCAATGATTAAAATAATAAACAATGTGTAATTGTGGTTGTCATGAAGATCTTTGTATTGAACAAGATAAAATAGTCACATATTGTCAACACTGTAATCGCCGAGAAATAATCGGATCTGGATCTGATATACATAAAGTTATAGGTAAGTTACCAAAACCAAAGGGCGGTTGGACGTTACCAGGTCACAAATACACTGGTCCGTATAATCCACTACATGAACAACTAGATGAAAATGATAATCCATTACCAGGACAGGAGCCTTATAATCAAGTTGATGCAATAGCAATGCGTTACGATATTTGTTATCGTGATAACGAGCAAGATAAACACGGTTGTGATAAGGAAATGTTAGACGAACTTAAAAATATGAATCCAACAAATCTGCGAGAACGATTTGACAGAAGATTAGTCCAGGGAATAATTGGAACAAAATATAAACTCGGATTCGGTAAAGAATTATATGATGATAATATGAAGTTACTCGCAGCTGAATTACATAAACCTAAAAAAAAAAATTCAGCTACGAAAGGTTGTCGCGGACGCCATTGATGATATCTGGGCGATAGATCTAGTTGATATGTCAAATCTTTCTCAATCAAACGATGGTAATTTTTTATTTAACGTCGTAGATGTTTTTAGTAAATACTCTTTTTGTGTACCAATCGCTGACAAAACAGGAACATCAATAACCAATGCGTTAGAACAGATTATAACAAGTACTGAAAGAAAACCAAATAAGATTTGGACAGATCATGGAGCAGAGTTTTTTTTATAAAAAGATTTGGGCAGTTTCTGGAGCAGAATAAAATTTAAAAAAATACGTAACTGGGAATGAAGGCAAAAGTGTTGTCGCTGAAAGATTTAACCGAACGTTAAATGGATTGATACATAAACATTTGTCAGCTAAGAATACTAACAGGTATGTTGATGATCTTCAGCAAATCATTGACAAATATAATAAAACGAAACACAGAACCATCAGAATGTCACCGAGCAATGAAATTAAAATCCGTTGTTGGCAAATGAAAATATGTATCGCAGACATAAATTTAAAGTCGGTGATCGAGTTCGAAATTCGTTAACAAAAAAAAATATTTGATTAAGATTCACTCCAAACTGGAGTGAAGAAGTATTTATTTTTGATAAAGTTTTGATAACAATACCTGTGACATACACATTAAAAGATTTAGCGGGTGAGCCTGTGATTGGTAGTTTCTACGAACAGAATTACAGAAAACTGAACAAGATGTTTTTGTTATAGAACGAGTAATAAAAAAGCGTGGTGATAAAAGCCTTGCTAAGTGGCGTGGATATAGTGACAAATTTAATAGTTGGATACCAACTAGAGAAATTGATGTTGGGAAATAATATTTTCATAAATTTCTTCGTATTTACGTAAGACAGATTACACTTCACAGGATTACACAACGACGTTAAATATTGTCGGCGATCATCAGAGATCGTCATCAAAATCAAATTTTATGTTTTTTAACCTGTCCGGAAATTTAATGTTTAAAAACGGCTTTATCAACCGCCAGAACGATTGATTTTCGTCTACTGTAAACTTAAATTTCAAAATTTTCTTCGTGATATGATATTTTACGTTATACCGACCAGTTGTCGGTTTTCCATAATTTTTTTAATTCCACGACGTTGTTGCGGTATCGTCGGCATCATTTTCAGTAATGTCATCAACATCATTCATATCATTTTCAATAATATCATCGGGTTTGTTAACGTTTGTGTCGTTGACGACAATATAATTTTTTAGCGTTACATCTGCTGGCTGTAATGGTGTATCGTAGATGTATTTCAATTTCTCCAGGAGATCCATCATATAATTTTATGTAACTTTAAATAATATAAAAAATGGAAAAAATAAAATCTATCGAGGATACATAATTTTAGTGATCTCAAAGAAGCTGTAAGAAAAGTACTGGCTGGCGAAAAAAATATTTTGGTTAATTTATTTTTAGTATGTTGTGGAAGTGATAAAATTTTGTTGACGGAATCGGAGAAGAAACAGTTGATAATCGATAAAAAGATTAGTATAATTTATGATGATGAGGATATCATGCTATGGTGCCATACTTGCATCAGTCAGGATGAACTCAAGAAAATGTTACAATAGATTTAGTTATCGTCGTATCGGAAGATGAGTCTATCAAATGTTGATAGCGAGGCAGCTGATTTTTGTTTACCGTCGGCGACATGTTTAACTGACATGAGACTGATGTCAGAGTATTTTGCAGCAGCATATATTGAAGAAAATTTTATTTCATCATTTGTTTAAAGATTAAATGAAACAATAGGTTTAGCCGGGCATCTAAGGTTGGATCCATCACTACCTCGTCCTCGTTTTGTATTCTCTTGTTGAGTAACAATATCCAAATTTTCTAGTCTATTATATGTTTTGATACTGTTGATATGATCTACCACTAAACCACTTGGAATGGGTCCGTTAAAAACTTCATAAATAAATCAATGTGATTTATAATGAACAAAATCTGTTTTCATTCCTCGAATCATCACCGCAAGATATCCAAATTTATTTATTTTCCCAATATTTTTTCGTTTTTACACTTCGAATGATTCCTTTTATCATTTGCCTCATATAAATCAAACACAGGATGTGGTTGAAATTCATCTTGTAAAGACAAGTTTTCAGTATTGTCATCGGTGACCGCACCATTACCATGGTATACTCGTTGCCCCTCGGGGATATCATCACAGAATAAAGTGTAAATGAAATCTTTCCTAAAGATCTTGTAACCAGCTGGTGTTAACTTACCAAATTGTCTACCGTATTTGATATTTATCACTGACTCTAGCATATTCCCAGCATATAAATTATATACTGGATGAAAGCAGTAATATTCCTGCTCACTTGCGTCAATCATCATCGTATTCCGTTACATTATATTATAGTAAATCTGTTTGTTTAATTATACTTTTTTCGATTTGGTCAATTAGATATTTAATCGAGTATAATAAAATAACGCTAAAATTGCGAGATATTGCTTAATAAAAGTCTTATCGGAAAGCCGGAAAAATTAGCTACAACTTTTTCAGGATTTGATAACAGCTATTGATTCGATAAGCAAATTGCTGTAAAAAAAATTTTCAGCAATAACTCTTTATCATCTACTACAAACAACCGTAATAAACGAACTTAAAAAACATAATAGTATCAAATTGTTAGTACAATATCATGTAATACTTTCCAAATTACATATGACGGAGGAGTCAACTGATGAGACAACTGGTGATCCTTATATCAGCCAAATCCAGGCGTGTTTTAATTGGAACTGATCTCTCATCGTTAGCTAATGAAATACATCAAGAAATTTGGAAAAAAATAGAAGAATTTACTCAATCCGGTTCCGGTTGGAAGTTTGAAATGATCATTGAAATTTTATTTTCATACTATGAAATATAACGTACTACGAGGTAGTTCATACGTTGATCTGCCACAAAAAATAAAAATATAAAATGTTGTATCAACGTAAAAACCATGATAATAAATGTTTTATGTGGACTGTTCTATCTGATATGTTTCCAGCTTGAAAAATGCTGATCGAGTTGAAAAGTATATTGATTACGTGTCAAAATTAAATTTGCTTGGCATTGATTTCCCAGTTACTGAAAATCAAATACCAAAATTTGAAAAACAGAATAATATTTCAATCAATGTATTTGGTCTAGATGATAAAGAAAATGTATATCCGAGATATATCTCAGAAAAAGCTTCTCAATCGACGATAAACTTGCCGTTTTACAAAAACCACTATGTTTGGATTAAAAACTTTAATGGACTCGTCGGTAAGCAATATAGCAAACAAAAAAATAAGAAATAGTTTGTTACCGTTGCTTACAAGGCTGCTCTGACGATAAAAGATTACAAAAGTATCTTCAATATTGTTCACAGGTACAAAGAATAACCATGCCAAATGAAAAAGAAAAAATATTAAAATTTGTTAATCACGAAAATAAACTAATGATACCCTTCGTTATTTACGCGGATTTTGAATGTTTGTTACAACCTGTACTTGGTGCTGCAAATAATCGTAATAAATCGAGTACGATAAAAATTCAAAATCATGTCCCTTGCGGAGTAGCTTATAAAATAGTCTGTTGTATTGATTAAATTTTATCGAAGCCAATAAAATTATATCGTGGCGAAAATCCAGCTGTTTGGTTTCTCAAGCAATTGATTAGCGACGTTGATGAAATATTTAATCGATTAAAAAGAGTTGTTCCAACGATGAAGTTGACGACAGAGCAAAAAATTGATCATGAAAATGCGGAATTTTGTCATATTTGCGAGAAAAAAAAACTTTCAACGAAGAAACTGGTAATAGAAAAGTACATGATCATTGTCATTTAACAGAGAAATATCATGGAGCTGCTCATTATAAATGTAATCTAAAATATCATGCTCCAGATTTTATTCCAGTTGTTCTTCACAATTTCCGAGGATATGACAGTCATATTGTAGTAGAAGCTTTTGGTGATCCTGATGTAAAAATCATTTAAAACTTGATAACGTTATTAAGTGCATCCCAAATAATTTTGAAAAACATATGTCAGTTACGCTGGGTAAGTTGCGTTTTATTGATAGTCTACAGTTTATTGCAGCGTCGTTGGATGAGTTAGTGAAGGGTTGTAATGAATTTTATAACCTAAAAGATTGCTTTGATAGAGACGGAGTCTCCAAATCAAATTTGTTAACGAAAAAAGGAGTTTTTCCGTACGAATATCTCGATGATTGGAGTAAATTCGATGAAACTTCTTTACCCGACCAGAATAAAGTTTATTCACAATTAAAAAATCAAAGTGTATCAGATGATGAGTACAAATACGCACAAAATATTTGGAAAGAATTCGATTGTAAAACATTTGGTGATTATCATGATTTGTACTTGAAAACTGATGTGTTATTGTTCGCTGACGTATTCGAAAGTTTTCGTCGAGTAAGCGATAACAATTATGGATTGGATCCTTGTTGGTATTATTCTGCTCCTGAATTAACTTGGGATGCTTTGTTAATGTTCAGTAAAATCGAGTTGGAATTGTTAACAGATGTTAATATGTTCAACTTTATTGGAAAAGGTATACGAGGTGGTATTAGTGTTATTGTGAAAAAAATATTCCGAAGCAAATAATAAATATATGAAAAACCATGATCCCGACAAGCCAGTAATGTAGATCATCTATCTCGACACGAATAATTTGTAGGGTTATGCAATGTCGGAACCGATACCATTTGGTGGATTTCATTGGAGTACACCGGATCAATTTCTATCGGAGACTGAAAAAAAGTTACCAGATGACGTTTCGTATTTCGTTGAAGTTGATCTTGATTATCCTACTACGTTACATAAATCACATAACGATTATCCGTTCTGTGCAGAATGAATGATAATAGGTTATAGTTTATTATCTAGAGAATAGCAAGAAATAGCATCTCCAAGACAAAATTCAATGGTAAAAAAACTTGTTCCAAATTTATTTGATAAACAAATTACGTTTTGCATTATAAAATTCTAAAACAAGCAGTAAATGCTGGCCTTGTGTTAAGAAAAGTTCATCGAGTTTTAAAATTTAATCAGTCACCGTGGATGAGAGGTTATATTAGCTCAAACACTACTAGAAGAGCAGTAGGTAAAACTGATTTTGAAAAAAAAAATTCTTTTAACTTATGAACAACTCCGTCTTTGGACAAACGATGGAAAATATTCGAAAACGAGTAACTATTGAGCTAGTTAATGATGTTGATCATAGGAATGAACTTGTATCAGATGATAGTTTTGTTAGCATGAAATTTTCTAATGGAAACCTTGTCGCGATACAACGACAAAAAAAAATTTGAAACTTAAAAAACCGATTTACGTCGTAGCATCTGTGTTAGATTTATCGAAGTGGTTAATGTGCAATTTTCACTACAATTTTGTCAATAACAAATGGCTGTCAAGTAAATTATTATGTACTGATACCGACTCGTTGGTTTATGAAATAGATGGAGTCGATTGTGCTGATAATGATGTGTATCAAGATATCTACGGTAACAGACATCTTTTCGATCTTTCTGATTATCCTCGCGACAGTAAATTTTACGATGATAAATATAAAAAAAGTAATTGGTAAATTCAAAGATGAAATGAACTCTAATATCATCAAGTATTTCCTTGGATTGCGAAGTAAAATGTAAGCCGTGTTGTTGGATTATAAGAAATTAACGAAAAAAGCAAAAGGTTTAACACGCGATTATGTTTAAAAAAAATTGAATTTGATGATTACAAATACGCACTTGATGGAGGTGTTAGTTTTATACGAGCAATGGCTATTCGATCAAATCATCACAAACTTGAAACAGATGTTATCATAAAATGTGGATTAAGTAATTTTGATGACAAACGTTATTGTGAAAATGGAATAGATACATTTGCATTGGGATATTGTGACGATGATAGAATGATACTTGATATTATATTTGGTGAGTAAATCGTTAGGCTAAGGTATGAAATTTTGTGTGAATTATATAAATAAAGTAACAATCGAAAACATCAACAATAGTAAGATTAAATATTTAATAAAAGACGGTAAACCGTTTACGTTCGACTTTAAAAATGAAACATCTGGGATATGTTTTATCGGAAATGGACTTTTACAAAGCAGATTAAAATTATCTTGGATTAGATCTGGTGACAGTGATTATTTTGATTTTCTTGAAAAATTAAATAGTGAATTGTCGGAGGGATTTAATAATTTTCATAACCCTGTTAGCCAGCATAAATATACCAAGATCACCATCGACCTTGATCGATCGAAAGTATTTTTCATTAACAACAAATATCCTCTCAATAAACCACAAATAAAGGATTTATTTGAGTCACGTCGATGTGTTAGTGGTAGAGTAAAGTTTAGTCTCTATTACAGCAACGATGAAATATTTCTGATTTCAAGAGTTGAAACACTGATGATTGATGATGAAATATAAAATAATTTTATCTACCAAAAAATAAATAAAACTTAAAAATTTTATCTAACAAAAAATAAATAAACACTTCGCCAGTAGTAGGAGAATAAGCGTGTTTATGGATTGGAGACCCTAAAAATCGTTTACCAAAAGTTTGGACTATCACGAATTTGCCATAGAATTTTAGTTACCAATGATGATGACGAAATTTATGATCATATATTTTATTCATACAAAATCGGGTAGAGGTCTATAGTTGGAGACTATGTGATCTTTCCGAACTTTTGGTAAACGATTTTAGGGTCTCTGAGCCAGAAACCGCTTATTCTCCTACTACTAGTAGTTGATTACACATGTTTAGGAAGTCACACTGTTTTTCTGGGTGACGTCGTTGTCTGCATAACGATCTATGAGGGTAGTAAGATTAAATTCAATCACTAATATAGAAGTTCTAATGTTTGGGGAGAGGGTTGAGGGTTGTATGTGGATGGGTAGTGTTGGGTGTTTGGCCATTAGAAAGGACTCGATTTACTGTCGGGACGTGAGTTGGGCCAGTTAGGGAAACTGGGGAGATGGGGCGAAGAACTACGTGGCGTATGTGAATTTAACGTTATAGATGCCACTATGGGGATTTATGGAAATTTACATTACATTTGGGTAACTATAGACTCAGGTAGTAAGGGGATGGTGAGTTATAGGCTACCCTCTTGTATTTTAATTCATTTAGTGAAGTTTCCAACGTGGCCTACTAAAATCAGAGTGAGTTCAAAACTTTGAAAGATATTATAACGTTTTCGCACCTACACAGACATTAATTGAACTGATACAATTCAAAGGCCACACATAATATCTGAAATGAGCCTGTTTGTACCTTAGAAATGGCAGGTGTTACGACTCTATGGTCATAAAGAAGGTAACATAAAGAAGTAAAACCAACAAGTTTTGTAAAACTTAACAAAAATTTAATTATCAAAATTATAAATGAAAAATGTAAGAGGAACTTTCAGTATTATGAAGTGAATCCATGCTAATCCGTATTAAGGTCTGTGAAAGTCCTAAATCAATGAAAAGTTCCTTATAAATTTCAAAACCGGAAATGTATTGGTCCTCCAAGAACCGTTACATTGTCAAGATGTCGTTTTCCAGAATTCCTTCGAATAATTTATAACAGTTTCAGAATAATATTATGGTCCAAAGAATGATCACTTCATATTTCTGCTGAACTGTCCAAACAAATGTTTTAACCTCTCGCAAAATATCTAAGTACAACATAAAACACGTCTGCAGACTTACAACGGAAACAAAAGAAGTGAGAACGACACCAAAATCGGAATGAAACTGATTGGTTAGTTCTCTCTTTATATACACTGTCTATTGCGACTGTATTTCGTAATCTACCCCACGTGACAAAATACACTATTCATTTTGTGTCGAAGTGGCCTATACATATGACCTGGCCCAACCAATGGGAAGTTACAGAATTATTCTAGAAGCGTGGAAACCCCATCAGTCACTGAGAAATTAAGCCATAAGCGCCATTAAGTATTATTATTAAGATTTATTAATAATTGTCAACACATACGTAAGCATCTATTTATAGGTCCCATGTAATACTAAACTTTTAAGATACCAAGGTCACGTATGCAAAATTTAACTAAAGATATTCTGTAGAATTTACAGCCATAAATACAAATTAAAAAAAATAGATAAAATCATGTACAAGGAGTTACAAAAAATATAGATACACATAATACAGGTTATAGATTACTTCTTTTATCTTAAATAATGCTTTCGTTCAAAATCGGGAAGAGAAATAAGAATTGTATGCCTAATTGATGCGTGCGTAGCATCAAAGCAGTTCCAATATCTTTCAAGGTTTGGAACTCACACTGTTTTTATTTGGCCACATTTTGACCAACTTTACTAATATAATCAAAATACAAAGTGGGTTGCCTTGAACTCACTATCTCTGTACTAATTGAATCTATAGTGACTCAACCGTTTAGTTAAATTTCCGTAAACCCCGATATCGTCATGAAGAATGAAAAGGCTCAGTTTAATACATTTCGTTCTTCTTGCAACAACGATCCATCGTAGTAGCTTTTCTGGGAGGGGGGGGGAGGGGTGAATACCAATGAGTAGATAAAGCAAATCGAAGTTCATTTAATATCTACCAGATATACTGCATCAAGTATTTACCTTTCAGTCTTCATTATTATTGGTTATTCTTTTTGCTATATAATCGTACTTAGAAAGATACTCTATTTGTAAAGACATTGTTAAATAAAGGTTAGTTGTGCCAAAAACATTCAAGCAATCCACCCATATATGTATATGTACAACTCTAAGTAATAAAAAAGAGCGAAAATCATAATGTTTTGAAAAGTCAACAAATAATTTATTTCCCTATAATACAAGTGAAACGTTAAGAAGAACCTTCAGTAATGCGAATTAAATCCTAAATAGTCCTAATGAATAAAGTTCTAATTAAATTCCAGTGGTATTCCAAATAAGATCCAGCGCTGAAGGCGTCGATGTGCCTATAGTTTTGAATGTACTAATATACCATTAACCTGAAAGTGTAATGACATACTACAAGTCTTTCAATTAATCACAACAATTTAATCCAAGATATCCTTGTCTGAATTCACTATAATTCCAAACTATTGCTTATGTCCAACAATATTATTTAAGAGTATTTCCAGCGCGTAATAATTTAAATAAAGAATTTCACCCAAATCAAATAAGGAAACAACAATAAGATTGATTTTGCCTAAAGATGTTAAAGGAAGAATGAATAATTCTTCAAATAAACAAGGTTACACAAAAAACTAAGACACAAAAGAAATACCAGGATGAGGGTCAAATTCATTTCTTGAAAATTCTAAACTGTCAACAAGATAAAATCTGTTATTAATAGTATAATAAAGAATGTTGTTAATGCCAGGTACAACATATTATTCCTGGGGAATACCAATGTCATAGACCCAGACCCAAATAAATATGTTTACTTTCATTGATATGGATCCGAATATTCAATACACTCATATTGTTACGTATATGTAATTAAATTGCTTGTGTGTTAGTTTTAAAATTCTTTTTTATTTTATTTTTGTTTCATTACATTTTATTGTAATGATTATTGCAGGGATTCGAAATTCTCTTTCAGGAATTCTGTTTATCTAAGACGTACAACGTATTACATTTGCAATATGTTTAGTTTACCTTGGTCCGCGGTAGTGTAATCGCTACGCGAAAACGATTATTGCAGGGATTCGAAATCCTCTTTCAGGAATTCTGTTTATCTAAGACGTACAACGTATTACATTTGCAATATGTTTAGTTTACCTTGGTCCGCGGTAGTGTAATCGCTACGCGAAAACGATTGGCTATTGCCAAGGTCATTTCGTCTAGTCTGGATAAACAATGTTTCATTTTTGAATTTGTTTCAGAATGATGGTAGATAGGGGTTCTTCCTACGTGACGAATTGCATTTTTCTTATTGCGTGTTTGAAGTGTTAGGAGACCACGTAGTCTATCTCGCGAGAACGGGATGATAATTAGGGTGAATATATAACCCTTTCTGAGCGCTCGTCAGTCAGTTGCATTCCTGATACCTAGAAGGCCGGATGGTTATTTTAATATTGAAAACAGATTGTTTTTGAAGTTCATTTGTTTTTGCAATTTAATAATTTATTCTCTAGAAAACCAAACGAGTGTACTGTTTTATAAATTCTGGGAGAAAGAAATTCAGTGGAAATTTATTCTGGAATTATTCGGAAACATAAACTGTGATTCAGTTGAGGAATTGTTGCTATTTTGTACAAGAACCACATCTGACGTCATCGCCTTCCATATTGGAACGTCGTCGAGATTCGAACTTGGATTCTAATAGAACTATTTAGTGATAGGACTTGTATTTTTCATTCTTAGGATTAAATTTTGGATTATATTCATAAACCGTAAGTCCTATTTTCCAAATTTTACATTGTTTTCTAGGGAAATAAATTATGTTGTTAAAATATACAAAGCTTGTTGTCTTCACTCTTTTCTCTTGTTATTATTGTACGAGCCTACACGTAACAATATATATATATATATATATATATATATATATATATATATATATATATATATATATATATATATATATATATATATATATATATATATATATATATATATATATATGTGTGTGTGTGTATATATGTGTGTGTGTGTGTGTGTGTGTCAAATTTCTTCTTTAATTTCGAAGTGATCGATTCATAAAATAAGTTTCCACCATAGCCTGTCTTCTCGTATTTGTCTTAAGTTTGCTTGAAATAACCTCAGAGACAGAGATTAGAGATTAGTCATGAAATATGTACAGCTCCTGTCCTCATCGGTTGACTGTCATTAGATTTTGTATCGACTGTGACTAGTAAACATGAAAGATACCAGGGAATTATATATAGACAAAACCCTATATCAAATAAATAAGGATACCTGGAATTTTTTACTATAGGTTTCCTGTTTTGCCGCCGGCTTGAGTCAGCATGTATGGTTTCTAAAAACCCTTATATCAAAAAATAAAGTTAGTGAAAGTTAGTGCGGTTCAGCGAAGGCAAGTTTCTGATAGTTTTGAAGACCTTTAAAAAAACAACATTTTCCTGATAGAATTATTCATCATTCATTCACCATTAAAACTAATTATCGACTACTCCAGCTAACCCCTCCAGCTCACACTACGAATACTCCAGATCACCGTGCAATTACTCAATCTCATCTTGCGATTACTCCAGCTCACCCTGCAATTATTTAAGTTCACCCTACGATTTATCTAGCTCAAGCTACGATTACGTTTGCTCGTCCTGATTTCTCCAGGTTGTCTTACGATCACACCACCTCACCCTACGATCTCCCTAGCTCGCCTTCTCCAGCTCACCTACGATCACACCAGCTGATCCTATGAATACTTCACTTCACCCCACGATCTCCCCAGCTCACCGTACGATTACTCCAGTTGATCATACCATTACTTCACCTTACCCAGCGATCTCCCCAGCTGGCCGTACGATTACTCCAGATTATTATACGATCTCTCCTGCTCACACTACGATTATTCCCGCTCATCCTATTATTTCTCCAGCTCACCCTACGATTATTCAACCTCGCCCTACGATTATTCAACCTCACCATACGATTGCTCCAGCTCACCTTACGATTGCTCCAACTCACCGTACGATTACTCCAGCTCGCCCTACGATCTCTCCACCTTACCCTATGATTGCTCCATCTCACCCTTATGATCTTTCCAGTTCACTCTACTATTATTTTACATCACCCTACGATTTCTCTGGCTCACCCTACGATTTCTTTAGCTTACAATACCGGTACTCCAGCTTGCCTTTTCTAACACAACACATACTTACTCCAGCTCACCCTACGATTTCCCAGTTGAACCTAATTTCGTTCCAGCTCATCCATTTTAAACAATTTGGCGTGCTTTAATATTACTTAATTGATAAATTACTATTGGTAGAATCATTAGATGATGAAGCTACTGAGCCTATCTTTCCATCAGGCAGCAGTGTTAACTTTATTCCTTAACACTATCTGTTTAAAGATTATCTCTATGTTTTGTGGAGACCGTACTCGATGTAAGGGTCTTTTTATCTGAGACATTTACTTGATAACAGTGCAACATTCCATAATTCAGACCAATAGTATTTCGTCTATGATACATGTATTTTCATGGAATCCTCTAAACACCAGTCGGAAATAATTAAAGTTTCCTGATGATGCGGAGAGTCACCTGAATCATAGTACATTTTTCAGTTTGTGAAGGTAGCACCTGTTAACTTTGTGCCAATGGTAGCATTTGTAAACAAATCCGATTTCTAATGACAGGGTTGTAAGCAGAAATAAAACAACACAAAAAGCAATATTCGTTGGACTAATTGTACTTTACGATATCCCTTTACACAAAACCCAACAATAACATGATCGTGTTATCATTTAATTTGATAAGATATTGTAAATTATTTCAGAATAGTCGATACATTTT
>JAECUM010029973.1:0-22688 GCA_016617855.1 Megalonaias nervosa
GTGATAATGATATATGTATGAGTTTGTTAAATGAACAAGATACATTTAAGGATATTTGCAACCTCTTCTTTTCTAAAATGACAACACTTTTTGATCTGGTGTAAACATTGAAACCTTTGTATGTTCTGTGCTATATTAAATAGTTTAAAATGGTATGATTCTTGTTTAAATCCCTCGGCTAAAGTTGCATTAGTTCCTTCCTTCTATTACCTGCCCTCCCCCTTCCCCAGCCCTCTATAAAAGGTAAGATAATGATACTACTTGTATCCTGCCAGCTGAATGACTCATGCCCAGCAGCATTTGTATATATGATGTATATGCATGCATACATGTACATGTATGTCGATTTACATGGGCTTAATTAAATATAATGAGAAATTAGGAGAAATTAGGAGTTTTATTGTATTGTATTGGCCCTTAAAACTTAAGCTGATATATTTACATGTTGCGTTATTGACTGAGTACCTTCTAGTTGCAGGATTGGGTTAAAGGAGCACTGCTGCATACTGTAAAAACCACCCCCCAAAATTCAATAAAACTTCAGGGAATTGCAGTCCTTGTAAAAACACAATTTTTTGACCCATAAAGTACTGTCAAACATTTGGGTATACATAGACAATCGAAGTCAGATTTTAACATTTTGTAAAGTGTCTGTGTCATTTTTGAGCTTATAAATAGAGCAAAAGGTATACATGTTCTAACAACTGCTGCTGTTACCATAGAAGCTGATGATTCCATGTAAACATTAATGTGATGAAGACTCATACCCCAGAACAAGAAATGTTTTTTGCATGTACATATGGGATTAGTTTCATTGAAGGAGATGGGAGAAAAGAATAAATAAGGCAAAACCCACCAAAATGTGTTTCCAATTGCACTGTTTTTAAAATTAGGATTGGTAGTTTTTAAAAATTTTTACCTTTAAAACATTGTGTGTGTGTATATATATATATATATATATATATATATATATATATATATATATATATATATATATATATATATAGATAGATTAGTATATATAATGTACATGTACTAAGCACTTCAAGTACTGGGCTAAACCAGCTGAGTTAGATGTACAATAAATTTTGTGGGGGGCAGTGAAAAACAGGGAAGGTTGGCCAACAGGAAACACATACATGTATTCTTTTTTGCTTAACAGAAAGTACAACAGATACAGTGGAGTTAACATGGAAAATGACTCAAAATGAGTAGATACAAGAGAAAGAATGGTGTCTCAAAACGGCAAATGTTTGATTATTAATGATCTAGCTGATGGCATGATTTTGAATTGACGTTTGCAAAAAATTTAAATGACTGTGATAGTTTTACATAAATTGGTGGAGGAATGGATATGCATTCAGTATAATGGATAAAGCTATCATTACTGGAAATTAACATGGAGAGTGACAGCATACTCATTTAAGTGCAGGACTGCAATTGTGCATGCTACGTAGATAATCAGAGTCTGTTTCTAGTGTTGTTAACATTGTTTAATTCAGAAACCTGTTAAACTCTAATTAAGTTGATTTACTCCACATTTTTTCATTGTGCATTGCTTTTACTGCATATGCATTGCGCAGGGCATCATACATCATGAATTTGTTGCAGTTTATGTTCTTTGTTCATTTTTTTTTTCTTGGTTATCACATCACATCAAGGACCATTAAAACCACTGTTTAATGGAAGTATTCAAGCAAATTTGGCTGGAAGTAACTCAACATATTTTAGAATCCTCACCCCTTTTGCTCTATGCGACTCATTTCATGTAATGAGCTTATGCATGTACTCTGAGAAGTTTACCTGTGATGGTGAAAGATTCTATGTACATGTATATTTTTACCTTGATCAGTTCTGTACTTTATCTGCACTTTGCATCCACTGAATGGGTTTAGTTTCTGTTTACAAATTAAATTTGTGTTCTTGAAAAGAGGAAAATGATGATTTGTATGAATGTTTGGATGTAAAACTGTATTGCTATCCAGGATCAAAATATAAATAATATAAATAATAATTTCAGTATATTTTAAAATTATCATCTGAATGGAAGAAATCCAGTTTTCTTGTTGCCAAATTTATATAACTTTCAAAAGCTAATAATCTGAAGAACTCAACTATCATAAATACAGTGTGACCCCGCCATAACATGGTACTTGGGAGCCATAGAACCTGACCGTGTTATAGACCGAACCATGTTATAAGCAACCAGGTCAGTTGGCTGAAGAAAATGATGCGTGTACCGGTACCCCCAACAAATGTGCAGGGGGGGAGGTAATAAATGCAGGCGCAAAAATGCGTGCTTCATTGGCACAGTTATCATCTTAAATCAATGCATATTAAATGAAATACACCTGTAGTGAAACATATATAATATTTTACTTTATTCAGAGAACCACTCATTGGTACATATACGTGTGTGCTGTTTATATATACATGTCTAATGTATAGCAATGAATAAAAAGTATCAACACCAAGTACTCACCTGCGAATCACGTCACACACATTGAATCCACAATACAATCTACATTTTTGATCTGTTTAACACCATTAATAACATTTTCGATAAATTTATCAGCCAGATTAACCCTGGCTCGTGCTTCTGATTCTGATTCTTGTTGAGTATCACCTTCCACTTGATCTGCACCCTCAGGTATTTTTGGGGTTGGTATCGCAGCAGTTATTTTCCCAGTAAGTTCTCGTAAAAGTCTTTTTGTTTTCTTAGTTCGTTCTGCTGTTTTCTCAGTTGCTAATGTGGTTCTTTCTAACGCAGGTAAAAGACTTTTAGTAACCTCTGTAGCTTTTTCGGTAGCCTTTGTAACTGGCTTAAATAATTGTTCTGCACCTTCTGCAAATTCTTGTGTTTGTTGACGCGCCTGTAATTGTTGTTTAACGCCGTTATAAAGTGGAAGATATTTTCATATTGCCTCTAATCGCTCTCGAGCTAGTCTACCTGAGTGAGCTGCACCAATCATTATTGATATAATAATGGTTTAATTATAGCAGCAGAGAGGGTGAGACCACGCGTATCGTGGTTCACATTTGAAGGTCAGAGGTGGACATTATTAATTTGGGGCTGTAACTTGCAAACTTCTGAATGCAGTAATAGACATTAAACCTGGAATAGAGCAGTACATCATGACATGATGTTATCACTTGGCACTTTCATTGATCTATCTGTTAGGCCAAGTCTTGGGTCTCAGGTTAATATATTTTTGTAAGTGTCCAAACCGTCAAGCAGAAGCTTTTGTTCATGATCATGGAATGAAATGTTTTCCCCAGTAAAATCATAGCTTGAGGGTGTATCAAGTGTACCTATCATGTGTATCAGTAGCATGGTCCTATCAGAAAGATCCAACTCATATGTGAATCTTACTTTTTATATAGGACTGTAAAGCAAAATTCATTGAAGGTAGTTACACTTATGTTTAACTCATAATTTTTGAGTACATCATTTATTGATATTTTCATCAATGTTTTGATAATAGATAAACATTATCTATTTTTATGTCAAGGTTCTAGCTCTCAAATTCTGAAGCCGCAAAGTTATTTTCATATGCTAATATGCATATATTTCTTGCCAAGTCTTGAACTAAGCCTATAGTTAGAGAGATGAAGCTGAAAATGATCATATCCATGATAATCTGAGTGTTTCATGTACCACTTTCATGATTCTGTTTAAATGTCAAGGTATTCAATTTTTGCACCCAGGCTGTAGCTCTGTATGTACACTGATACAGGGAGTGTATTGCATGCCGTGTTTTATATCATTTTGCAAAATCAAGGTCAAGGTTTTTTGTGTCATGTTAAATTATGATGTGACTGTTGATGCATTTTTTCATGCATCTTACATTGGGAAAAACTATGTTAACACTTTATCCATGCATACTTCTATTAATATTTGCTTGTGTAGCCAATAACATCATGACAACTGGAGGGATTTCATGAAATTGTGCCAATACATGCATATGTCATGACTAGATGCATATATCATGACTAGATGGTGTGTTGTATGCCATATATCATGACTAGATGGTGTGTTGTATGCCATATACTGCCATTTGGTTAAATTCACAGCAAGGCAAGGGAAAATGTGAACCTTTAATTATGCACATTTTATTGTGGATAAAATTTATCCTACTTAAAATAATTTAATGAAACTTAATTGATTCAGTTCTGTGCCATAATTAGAGATACAGTAGTCATGACTTAAGTTTTATGGTTAAAGTCAAAGCCAGGGAATATATAAATCAGTGATCTCTGACCTTGTGCAGGTATCACGTTTAAACCAATGAAAGTATTTTCATGCAATTATAGCTTGCTATATATCTGGACTGTCACATGTATTCATAGTCATACCCACTGCCCCAAGACAAGGTCAAAAACGAAGAAGTCATTGACCTGTTTCCTTATTTAGGCTGTCACTTTGTAACCATTTAATATATTTTCATGAAATTTTGTTTTGCTTCACACCTTATTAAGCAGCTGGTAGGTTTGTAGTTCTAAGGTCAAGGTGGTTAGTAGGGAAAAGGGCACAAGATGGGAGATGGGCGTAGAATGTGCTGTGTGATACTCTTGTTACTTAAGGCCTGAAGGTATCATCACATATCACTGTTGGGTGCTTTGAGTATGTGCATCTTAGACACCTTGGTAGAGGAGTTTTCATAGATTTTCTGTACATGTCACTATAGCTGTATGGAGTTAATAATGCATAAAAAGTAAGAGCATGCAGACATGCTGCTTTCCTGAAGACTTCTTTTTGGAAATAACTATCCATAGGTTCAGTATGACAAACTTTTGTTCCAAAGAACTCATCATGGAACATATTTGTGATACATGACTTAAGAATACGAGGAGTGTTGCAACTGCTAGGAGCTTGGGAAGTGAAACATGAAACATAGTGTTACACATTGTTCATTTATCATATGTCCTACATGAACTTTTGAAGTGTCAGAAACTTTACAAGAGTTTTACATTTTCTGAAATAGCTGTGTTGATGGAGAATTAGAAACTGCCTGCTAAGGGAGCAACCATTTATTTTAGTGGGTGGGATTGGGGACCTTGGATTTCTTTCAAACCAGAACTTTTTTCAGTTAACTCAAGATAATTAGTTCTTTTGAACTAATATAATAGATGTAATGAGTTTTTTTGTCCACAAATCAGAGTGAGATTTTTTTCCTAGCTGTTTGAAGCTGGAAATGTGTAATTTTTGGGTAAAATATTCCATTGTCCCACCCCTTCTGAAAATTAAATGAGCAGTCCCTGAGTTTAATGCAACAAGGAGAGAAATCTCTGAACCCAGTAACTATTATTTTTTATTTGTACCTTTGTTAGTCTAGTAAGCCATACTTGATTCGTTAAAGTATGTTTCATTAACCCCAATAAAATAAATTTCATTTCTTGAAAAGTAGTCAAGAGTTGCAACCTGTGCAAAATATTTCCTCTCATACTTTAATGTCAATAAGCTGGCAGTATATGGAATTTACTTTGTGTATGTGTGTGGAATAATCTGACTTAAATATCCTTGCTGAAACTGCTGTACAACTTGAGGGCTCATCTTTTTATTATTTTATATGAGAGAGAGAGAGAGAGAGAGAGAGAGAGAGAGAGACTGCCTTTAAATGTGATTTTCTGCCCTTTTAGATTGAACACAAGGTTAATTTCAACATTTTTTGACATTTTTAATCTATCACAAAATGAAAGCTAAGTAAATATTTTGAAAATTTATGCAGTAGTGCTCCTTTAACACATTAACCCCTGGAGGCTTTTGTTGTTTTCGCCTGAAATACGAGTAGGAAACACATTTTGGGGGCTGTTTCTTAATACATCCTAATACATCGACCTCCAAGAGATTTTCGGTTAACCTAATGCCAGGTTGTGTTAGAAACATCATTTTGCATTGGCTATTTCACCTGTGCATGAGCAGAAAGGTAAAAGTTGGAGTTTTTTTTTTATTTTTGGCTTTTGACCCATCATTTTCGTATCGAGACCACTCTTTATTCCAAATGCCCATCTTATCCTACTTTTTGCAAAGATTCGCCTGTCTGTGTGCATTTCAGACCGGTCTGTCTTAGATCTGAGGCCAAAAAGTCTAAAATCCGGACACAAAATCTGAGTCCGACCTTGGGCGAATTTTGGGTGGAAAAAACTCGGGTCCAAAAAATTACGTTTTTCCCTCCGTATTTTGTAGTGCACCTAGAACATCCAGATTATTTGGTATCATTGTTAAACTACATCTGTCTACCTTTCTATAATACCACCCACTTTAGTGTATCATACATGACCTTGACACTACAGAGCTCGGACGTAGGCTACTACCTCCTGCCGCGTAAAGGCTGCACCAGGGGTTAATGTGTTAACAAGGATTTTGGCATTTTTTTTTTACAAATTGTCAAGAAATGGCTAAATTTGTAATTTATGTGCAATGTTGAAGCACAAGTGATTAAATACGCAAGGAATATTCAAATTTGGTGACGTCATCAAAATGCACCCATTAAGACAGTTTGCATAAGTTGGGGTGGCTGCAGAGACTGGAATGGCCCCTTGTAATTAGCAGTGTTCAATCTAGGATTCAGCCTGATGCACTGATCTGTCAGTATTTTGTAAAGGAGCAACCAAGAATTTTATATGGGTCATTAATTTTCTTCATAACTCATCTATTTGTTACATGAAGATTAGATAATAAATGTATCACAAAATTAGTTTGAAAATAATAATTATTCTCTAATAACAGAATACTGAATTAACGTTCATGTTGATGAGTGTAAGATAAATACCTTATCATTGACTGATTTGAGATAGTGAAATATATATAAATGTAAACTTGTTACACTTGTCACACTTATTATCTTTACAATGCATAAAATTACAGACAGCACAATATTGTCTTTAATACTGTTTATTATTTTTTTTGGTTGTGAGAAATAATTGCAGGATTTTTCACACAGGATTTTGATGTTTGAAGATTCAACACTAAAGTTCATGATCAATGTCAGGGGTCTGATTGGATTTGGCTGTGTTAACCAGTATTACCAGGGGCACCCACAGAATTATTTTTGGGGTGTGTGGGGTGCACACATGTAGTGGTCAGCTATTTATGGATGTAGGCCAAAACATTTATAGAGGTGAAATTGGGGGTGGGGTGGAGGGTGCCACACTCCCATCCCCATTGCACCTATATGCAGGTGCCCATAAGTATTATCATCTTTGGGCAAGTTGCTTGATAATTTGGACCAAACAAATGTCAGCATTGTATGTTTGCTTCAATTCATTTTGGTTTACTGATCTTGAATATATAAAAACTCAACATGGCATGTTGGAGTGAGGGCAAGTGATGGAATCAAGTCTGTCATAATTAGGCAGCTCACTTCAGCCATATTGTCATGCTTCAGTCAAATAGTGTTTCATTATGTGTATCACTAATATAGATATTCTAACTGGTGGTAACATTTATAGACAAGTGTACCAAACTTCTAGCACTTATGAAACCACAGTGAACTATCATTCTGGACAAGTCATCAAATTTCTAGTGCTTATGAGACTCTATTGAACTATTATCTTGGACAAGTACATCAGACTTCTAGTGCTTATGAGACCACAGTGAACATTCATCCAAGACAAGTGCATCAAACTTCTAGCACTATGAGAATGCATTAAACTATCATCCTGGACAAGTGCATCAGATTTCTGCTGCTTATGAGACAACAGTGAATTATCATTTGGACAAGTATATCGAGCTTCTAGCACTTATGAGACCTCTGTGAACTATCATCCTGCATATTATTGAAATTATGGAATCTTTGTACTTTCTCCCCATGATGCACCATGTTCATATGAAGCAAATAAACAATCATTGCAATTCAGGATTAAGTTTCCATAATATCCGTAACGGGAATCATGTCATTATTGTGTAAATGTGTCACTGACTCAACATTTGGGAGACAGATTAGTCCAGTTACAAGTGAATTTGTAACTGTGCTCTTCAGAAGCAGAAGTTTTGGGGTGGCACATTCAAGTATCAGGAGTGGTATATCACTGCAGTTTCAATGTGCCACTTGGAACAGCGGGATTTATCAAAGGGGCAGTGAAATTTTTTTATTGTGCCTATTGCTCAGAAACATTCTAGATTTAACCCTAAAATAGCAGTTAAATGTTTAATAATAATAATAATAATAATAATAATAATAACAACAATAATAAAATCTTCTACTCAGAAATACATAGAAAAAGGCATCAGATCTACCTACCTACCGACTTGTTATTATGCATATATTTCTTTAAAAATAATATTTCAAATTGTTATTGTCGTTATGTCCAGTAGTGGAGGCAGGACAAATTACATTAGAAACGGATGAATGCATTGATGGATACTTTTGATATTTCAACTGTTATATGATATTGGTTGTGAAAAGAAACCATAAATTACAAGAGAGTGATAATTTTGTCATTGTTCCTGATTCATGACAGTGAGAAATGTCTGGTACAGATTATATATAATAAATATGTGTTTAAAATGTTTTAATCAAGATCCCTAGCTTTGGGACACCTTGTTCAGCCTTAGTGATGTTACAAATCCCTCTGTGGCTGTCAGTACTTGATTGAAATCATGTTGGTCATATCAATTCATTTGGATAATTATAGACATTACAAGACTGCAAAGCATTAATTGATTGAACAGGAGCCAGTTAAGGACATTGGGTTGTGAATATGTAAAATCTATGTTGGATCTGAAATATATGCTGATGACTTACTGCTGCAAATACTTGAGTAGTGAGTACAAATTTATGAGTTTGTATTTCTCAGATTCAGATCCAAATTTGGGACTTGAGTACTCTTTAAGGAAGCAGAGACAACTCCAACTGATTACTTGAGAAAATTTTATTTCTCCATTGCTTTTTGTAGAAAATCAAGATATTAAATTGGGTCTTTCCATTCATTCCTTCATCCATCCATCCATCATCTGTAAATCTCACTTTAATTTCAGCACAAAAACTCTTTATTATTGCAGTTATTTTGTGTATTTAGCTTCAAGTGGATTTAACCTTGACATTTCACTTATCAGCATCCAGTGTCATTATTTAGTGAAGTTTAGTCTCTGAATTTCAGACACATCTACTTGCAACCCTGCGCAACAATTCAATTAGCATTTGATACAAGCAAAGTTTGTTTGTAGCTTGATATTGATAAAACCTCAGCTGAGTTCGATTGTCCCTGTTCTGTGCCATCATTTAGTGGAGTTGTAGGTCCTGATTGTGTGACCTACCCACATTAATTAAATTTATTTATAATTAGATTTCAACCAAAATTTGGAAGACAGCATGCAGTTAATGGGATCTTGTCTCATTTTGATTGTCATTATTCTGAGTCATTATTTAAAAGAGTATTTTCTGTGGGTGTAATATCCTTGCCAAAATCTTTCTAAAGTAATATCCTTGCCAAAATCTTTCTAAAGTAACATCCTTGCCAAAATCTTTCTAAAGTAATATCCTTGCCAAAATCTTTCTAAAGTAATGGAAAACATGTAGAAAATTCTGTATATTCTTGGTTAAATCAAAGTATGCCTATTGTAATGGTGCAAAATTCTGTTGAATAATTTCTGTAGAATAATTTCATAATGCATTCTGTCGTGGTCAGCATGACACATAAACATTAAGATTGATGCATAGATTAGGCTTGCTATAGCTGGGCAACTTGTAATAATTAACCTTTCCTGTTTGGAAGTATGAGTGGATTTTAATTAAGACTTGCTCGGTTAATGGTTAAAACCAGATAGGAATGCATTTTTAATGCAAGGTCAATAGCAGTACATGAGAAAGAGTTGGGACAAACCAGGGAAAATTTTAGGAAGTCATGGGTCTTTTGAAACAGGTGTCATAAAATTATATTTTCCAGAATAATTTTTAATAAAGGCAGACTAGAGAAGATTATTCTAACTTCGACAGGAGTGATTAAAATTTTTGGCAGTTAAAGAAGTAATCCTGATTAGCTAAGCTAAATGAGTGCGTGTGTGTTTCCAGATGGAATTCATTGTTTTTTATTAATCTCCGTCATGATATTATTCAGTCGAAGTTGTTCTGCCAATAGGGGAAGCTGGCTCTGAGATCAGTAGAGAGTACTGTCTCATTAAATAAATGATCCAAGGGACAAGGGGGTCAGGAAATTTGAGAGATCTGGATCCAGAGAAAAGACAGAGGGAATAATACTTGGATAATCCATTGAAGATTTATGCTTAAGTTATGGAAAATATATAATGCCTTCAAATAATGCTTAGATAGTCTGTTGGTTGAGTTATGCTGAAGTTGTTGAAAGTCTGTATAGACCCCATGAGCAAAATGATACAAAGGGTTGAAAGAAAATAAGGTGAAATTTAGTTTTATATCTTCATTTCCTTGTCAAAAACATAATTATTTACCAAATTAAGATTGTGTCTGCTACACAACAGCTTTCTTTATTATACTATTCTCAATATATTGCAGTCCTTGGTATAACGTGGTCAGTAGGTAATGTGGTCAGTGGTAATGGACCCTGAATACTGCATAACGAATTACCCACTGAGCTTAGACACAAAGACACAGTGATCTCATTCAAGAGCGCTCTTAAAACTCACCTATTTCAACTGCAAGAACAGACTTAAAGACCTAATGATGTTTCCTTACCTTAAATATTTTCAGCATGTTTTCTGTTTTCTAATTTCATGGTGTTTGTTTTTATTTTTGTAATCATATCATTATATATGTTTTTTAAGTGTTGTCAAATGTTGTAAAATGCTTAGAGCTTCTAAAGATTAGGCGCTATACAAAGTCCTCATTATTATTATTTATTATTATTATTATAAGAAGGGAGAGCTATATATATTAACTAATTTTTCGATTTGTTTATTCATTTGGTGATTACATAGAGCAGATAAAAACATCAATCTCCTGTTTTTCTATGCTGGGAATTTCAATAATTTGGTTGATCTTATCAGTCTTTCTTGGAAATTGCAATATTTAAAACACCAGAATTATTCACAGAGGGCAATTCTTTAAAAATCTAACAATGAGCAATTTTTTTATGTGTGCATGATTTTATTTGTTGGACTGTTTTGAATTGTAGCTTTTTTTAAAGAATGGGAAGCATAATTAAGGGTTTCAAAATGTGTAAACAGGGCTGCCACATTAGTTTGCACCGGATGTAATGGCACCCCAGCGAACATTGCCTTCAAACTTTGTGAAATGGCACCCCAGGACAGTTATCTGTGTAACATCTCTATGTAAATGTATGTATCACTTCTTTTTGAGTTTGCAGTTGCAGTGTATCCAAAATCAGCGGAATCCTGTACCAAAATGTAGTAATTTTGGGTAATTATTGCATATACTGCTGTTGCGTTCATCTCCCAAGTAGTGAGGGATAAAGATTGACATACAGAATGTTTGGCAACTTTTACATAAACAATCTCTAGCTTCCATATGGTTTCTATTAAAATATCAGGCCCAGCCACCACAAAAGCAAATTGCAGGCATCTTCTGTTTGACTGGGGTAAATGGTTCCAGTTGAGATTCAGATATAGTACATGTGTATATATATGTTGAATGTTGGCATGGTGTATACCACGCAGTTTGGAATTGTCTTTGACTGTTGTAAATGGTTCCAGTTGAGATTCAGAAATAGTACATGTGTATATATATGTTGAATGTTGGCATGGTGTATAACCACGCAGTTTGGAATTGTCTTTGACTGTTGTAAATGGTTCCAGTTGAGATTCAGAAATAGTACATGTGTATATATATGTTGAATGTTGGCATGGTGTATACCACACAGTTTGGAATTGTCTTTGACTATTGTAAATGGTTCCAGTTGAGATTCAGATGTAGTGCATGTGTATATACATGTTGAATGTTGGCATGGTGTATACCACGCAGTTTGGAATTGTCTTTGACTGTTGTAAATGGTTCCAGTTGAGATTCAGAAATAGTACATGTGTATATATATGTTGAATGTTGGCATGGTGTATACCACGCAGTTTGGAATTGTCTTTGACTGTTGTAAATGGTTCCAGTTGAGATTCAGATATAGTACATGTGTATATACATGTTGAATGTTGGTATGATATACAGTTTTACAGTATGTCTGTTGACTGTGTAAACAAAGTTTATAATGTGCAGTTTGGAGCTTTGCTGGCAGTATCAAAAGTTTCTTTAAAAGCAAATTTAGTGAGAAAAAAAATTGAAGCAAATTTATAATTTTAAACTATGTTTGAGATATTTCATTCAGAATATTTGAAAACATGAATTACTTACGGTCATTGATGAATTGAATTTTCTCATTAACTGTAAACATTAATTAGATTTTGTGTGATTTGATCTGATTTGATCACGGTTTAACTTTTTGGTACAGTTTTATATCAGTTTAAAGGTGTACATAATATAAACTGAGTAGTTGGAATTAGCATCAAATGCAGCTTATATTATTTTGTTCAACATTTTAGCAAATTGATTGTTACATGTTATACCTCATTTGGTTGAGGACAACTTGGGGCATCATTTTGATCTGTAACTTTTTATATTTATGTGTGGCATTGGTACCAAGTCAGTGATGTAAAAAAATCTCATAGTATTCCAAGATTACTTTGATCTTGAAGTTTCCAAGGAGACAGAGTGGTTAACATGACATGAACCATGAAGAAACTTTTGATTATCTTCAGATGTATAATCATTTATTAGCACATTTCCTGGATAAGGAGAGAAAAAAAGGCCAGAGTTTATTTACTAATCAATCATGATAATTTATAAAATCACCAGCCCAGGGGAAAAAAACTCCAAAATGTTTCATTGAACACTGAGGCAACTATGATCCATAGGAATGACCCTTCTTCAAATCTTGTAAACTTGGATCATAACTCTCCCCTTACAGGATAATTTGATCCTGTCACCACTGTTGGGTTTTGGGGTCTGAGTGGGTAGGGGAGGGGGAAGCATGACTTGCTCATTGCTATGTGGAGTGAGTTGCTGCTCCTTCCTCATGAGGGGGTTCAATAGAGCATATGAATCCTGTACTGAGAGGGATCTTTCATCTAGGAACATGAAGGGCCATGATGTTCAAGTGATTGCTACCTCATTTTCCCCCCACAACTTGTTTGTTTAAATTAGGGGGTTTTATTGTGTATTTTCCAAAAATAATGAATAAATAAATAAAATGGGATAAAAATAGGTAGGTTAAATCACACTCAGCATGAGCAGTTGCCAGTTGGAGTTGCATCTCTTGCCAAATGCTGATTATAAATTAATTATCTTCTTTGTACCAATTTGTACAGTGACAAATGAAGTAACATATGGAAAAAGTTTTCAATTCCATTAAGAAAACATAGTTCTTAACTATTAGATATTCTTATAAACTCTTTGAAAAGTCTTCAAAAATCAACTATGGTGCTGTACGAATCATGGAAACAAAGTTTTTCAGACCTTCTGTAGTGTTCTTGCAAATGTCATATGCATTAGCAAATTAGTGATGTAACTTTGCTGGAGTGTTTTTATCTCTTGATTTCCCTCAGAACATTTGCATTCCTTCTTAAGGGATAATGGTATGGTTTTTGTTAGGTAGGTTTAATAAGTCTTTTTCATTTTAATAAGTCTTTCAACTTACGATATTTTGGCACACTCCATCAAGGAAAGAAAATAGCAGGACTTTCAAAAAGGAAAGAAAACTGCATGCCTTTCAAAGACATCTCTTTTGTAGACATAGTTTAGGGATAATTTCTGAAGAGAATCTAATTATCATTTCAAAAGAAAAAATTGACTGTCTTTGAAATATTTCATGAATATTATTCTTACTACACTTTGGCATATTTTGTGAAGCTTGAATTCCTCGAGAACATTTACATTTTTATTAATAATTAGATTGTTCATAACACTGTATTTACAGAAAAGTGTTATTATAGTTTAAAGTAGATATCAAGGGGTTAATGAAAGGATTGGATTTGAGACAAAAATGTTCATTTTATCTCTCTCCTCAATAAACTGCATATACAACCTTTGATATTTTCTTTTGGTGAACTTGAAGACTGATAATTTATTAAATACTTATAGATTTTCTACCTAAAAATGAGCCAGCATTTTACTGTCAAATCTGAAAAATTGGGAAATGATAATGTTGTTTCTGATTCTGTATATACCCCCTCTTTGCTAGGCAAGGTTCTGATATGTTAACCTTTCTTCACCTTGGCAGATTGATCTGATATTTCTGTGCTTTGCTGTAGTGACATTTATTGGATTTAATGAGTTGTCTCCATTAGTACGTAATGCCAGCTAACCAACAGTGTGTAACAGCGGTGCATGGTACATGGCCGAAAATTGTGGAGGCAATTGATTTCAAAAGGATACTTTATGAGTTTAATATCAAAAGTCTGACTATATAGCAGAGAAGCAATTACAGGTGTATTTAAAGGAAAGAATGTATTTGTGCAAACTTGGACTGGCAGTGGAAAATCGCTTATTTATGAATCCATTCCAGTTGTGGCACCCCTTGGAGTGCATCCTGGAGGAACAGTGTTTAAATTTGAACAGCTTGATTTTGATTGCATGCATTGGATTGCCACAGCATCCAATGAAATTCACATACCCAAAGTACTGAAAAATCAGATGATCTGCCAAGGTGTAGATAGGTTAACATAACAGAACCTTGGCTAGCAAGATTCTGTTACCATGTTCTCAAAGAGGCTGAAATTACTTTTTCGTGGTGTCTTGGTTACAACTGATCAATTGTGAGTAACTATGCTATAGCCTCACTTGATATACCAATAGAAATGAGTAGCATTCTCTTTAACAAATCTCTCTCATCAAATGCCAACAATTTATTCAATCATGCTGTAAATAACTGTCAAAATATTGCTGTCGTTCTCATGCTAAGACTTCATCTAGCCTTTGACATTGTGCTGCCAGAAACAATCATCCAGGCTTCAGATATAAACTTTCCTAGTTATTAGGCTGGTTCTCAAACACTTCACGCGTAATACTGATATTTATGTGTATATCAGCTGTTCATAAAAATGAATTCTGGCTTATGACTTGAGAAATGTTAAGCTTTTTTTTTTCAGTTATGTTTTGGAACTTTATTTAATTTATCTGAAAATTTATAGCTATGTAACAAATATATCATTATCATAGTAATTACTAATTAGTAATTACATTAATTCAATTTTTATTGCTATATCGGGTCTAGGTCAGCATAAGAAAATCTGGATCATGACTTGACGCTTTGCATCTCATGATTGAGACTTTCTGATGCTGAAGACTAGATATGATGGAGGAATCAAGATACATAAATAAATAAAAACTGAGACTAGGAAGAGACATGTGCCTTGCTCAGTTGGACACATTCAATCAGAGAATGTAAAAACAAATTGGAATAATAATAATAATAATAATTATAATTACATATATTATTAAGTATTATTATTTGTGTAAACTCTCACCTTCATAGCCTTCCAGCATCAGTGGAAACATAACAATGAAAAAATATATATGTACAGTGTAAATGTGAATGAATGCTTTCAAAATCATGCTATAAAATGTAGACATCTTCAGCCTTAATTTTGGAGGTTCAGAACTGGTGGAGGAAAAATGTTAGGATTAGCTGGAATATATAATCCATTTTTGAAGGTAATGATAAAAGAATCTGTTTATCTGTGGAAGCAGTATGCTTAGTTTGAGTCCACTGATGTACCATTGTCATGCACCCTGAAAACTTACACACATATCCATCTCTATCACCCAGTAATATCACCACACCAAGTATGTAAAATGATGTTATTCTTGTCTTGTGTCAAACTTGAGTATTAATGAATTAATTTCCTTCTCCGTGAGAATATTAATGACAACTATTGATATGTGTTACTGAAACAGAGTATGCCAAGGTCGTCTGTGGAAATAGTTTGCACATACAATGATATGCAGACATCTGCCTAAAATATCACTAATAGAAATAGAGAAACTATTCCAATAATTATTTTGTTATATAAAGAAGCTTTAAAACTTGTATGTTTGGATTATTGTAACTGCATATTGCTAATTGTCTAGGAATTTTTTTGTTTATACATTAAATTAATGCTAAACCTATCATACTCTTTTTTTCATGTGTAGCTCCATATCTGTAAACCTATTTGAGTTGTCTCCCATGTATCACAGCAGCACAGGTAAATCAGGGCTACTTGAAGAAGAAGAAAAGTCAATTCTTCTACATATATAAATACATGTCAAGCCATGTACAGTATACCTATAGCCCATACCACCCCCTGCAGTCAGGTAGCACCAAACAGTGTCAAGGCCAGGTCCAAGGGCTGCATGCACCATATCTGATGTAAATTTTCTAAATGATGTTCTTTATTGTTAGAAATAATTTTGAGTTCCCTTATTTATGTAGTTTTGTGATGTCCCCCAAATCATACATTTTATTTTACCATCGTTTATTTCCATCTTTTTGTTTTGTTGTGCCCAGCTTTGAACTCTAATAAGACCAGATTCTAATCTTGTTCGGATAAATTCCCTATCAGAACTAGATGTATAAAAGGTTGCAAACAAAATCTGTATTTTAGAATTCATTATTCAATGGAAGATTGTTTACATATATAAGAAATGGAAGAGGACCTAAAACAGATCTGAGGGACACTGAATGAATAGTACATGTTTGTGAGCTAATTTTGCTAGTATTTATGTCTTGAGACATTTTATTTTGGTACGATCTAAACCAGTTTAGGGAAGAATTATCAAATATTTCAACTTTTAAAGTAGAATTTCATGATCAGCTAGATTGAATGCTTGCTTGAAGTCAAGAAAAAAAACCCAGTCAAAGAACCATTATCAGTTTCTAATAGCCAAAGATCTATTAATTTGGTGAGTTCTTTCTGGCATGAGTGATACAAAGTAAGTTTAATACATTCATATACCTGTTTAGCTTCTTGCTTAAGTTTGATAATATAGGTAGAATGGATATTGGTCTATAGTACCCTGGATCCTCCTTTTCTCCTTTCTTCAAGAGAGGTGTAATCTACACATTTCAAGGTACAGTATCTGGAAAGATAAAGCTCAATATACTTAATTTTATAATATGCATTAATGACTTATTATTACTGGTACTGCAGTTTTAAGAATTCATGGATCAATTCCATCCAGTCCAGAGGAGTTATTAGCACTCAGTTTATTGGGCATTTCAAAAGCCTCATATTGATAAACATCATGACAGTGAAATAACAGTCAAAGTGACCCCAGTCTGTAAAAAAAAAATCAATGGAAAAGTGGACCATGAAAGTACTTTTTGTCTGCAAAATTGCTGATTTTGAGAGGCAACAGGTGTTCACTGACCAAGTTCTTGCTGGAGAGTAGCTCATAACATCCTTGACTTTGAACTTAATCTCAAACTGAACTGGCACACATTTTTTTCAGCACAAAACCGATGTTCCGTAAGGCCTTCCATAGGCAAACACATGTTTAGTACACCTTTGCTAATAATGATGGAGATACTCTGGGATAACTTATCCATATGTCGCTAATATTAAAAATATATCCCTTTGCCAAACAATTAATAAAAAAAATCATATTGTCGTTTTTTTTTAGGGAAAAAGAAATACAATGTTTTGAAATTTGTATTTATAATGTTTATGAATTACATTATCGGAATAGATTCTCCTGAGTAAATTTCCTGGCGCAAGTCAGCAAACATGTAATTTATTCTTATTATACTTTCACATCATCCTGTAAAGTTAATTATAAAAAACAATATTTTATTTTCAACTATCCTCATTGTTTTAAATATCTGCTTACAACATAAACTTTTCACTCATTTGCCACATTGGAACCTGCAGAACCAAGTGGGTGTTGTTGGTTGGGCCACAATTTCTCAACACATCATTTTAGTCAATCTAGAATGTGTTTGACTCAGTGCTTAGGTCATCAAACTTGCTGAAAATTGCCCGGGGTGGGGTGGGGGGGTGTTGTCCTAACCCCTTAGCAATCAGGATGCCCATTCGCAATCCAACATGGATGTGATCTGTCATCATTGTTTGTCTTCATTGACTGTAAAAAAAAGTGCTTTAGTCCATATAATGTCCTACCAAGCATAGCTTTCAAAGTCATTATTTTGGTGAATAGAAATAATAGCTGATGTTATTCATTTATATTGTGTTTATTCCTAAAACAATAGCTTATATACATAATTATTAAAGAGAAATGGCAGCATTAGCCAGTCCTGACTATAATGTAGGACGAGATTATGTCGGCATATATGGGCAGTTGAATTTGTTGTCCCACCTGCAGACTTTATCTCCACATTACAGGCCTGACAAATGGCAAGGTTGTCAAATAATTTTACATCTACCAGGATTTTCTTTCAGAAATGCTGCCAGATGAGTGATTTTACTTTCTTGTTGGCACCAGTTCATACAAGACTTTCGGCTCCATATGCTCCACTTGGGGATATAACATTCAGTTAAAACGTTTTTCAGCAGACACAAAACATTGAAAAAGACTCAAATTCAGATAAAACAGTATACATTTTCATGTGTGGTTTTTCAAGAAATACTGCAGAAAACCAGTTAATTGGTAATGTACCACAGGACATGTACCAACAGTATCCACACCACAATATGCTGATAAACGAGTTAAACTGCACACTCCTATTATTGATCTTGCGAGATTTTCAAACCTCCATATGGTATGCAAATCTGTATTAAAAAATTAACAGTTGTGAACAAACTTTCTGGACATTTCACACCCATTGCTATTTCTATTAAGACAATTCTTACCTGAAACCATTTTGTACTCAAAACTGTTCATACCAATGTAACTTTGCTCAAGACAATTTGTTATCAAAATAATTTGTACCAAAGGCATTGAGCAGCATAGCAGTATAGACTACTTGTACCCAAAACGCTTCATTGAGAATATTTCTTTCCTTTTAGTAATATATACACCTACAGAGTAAGTTACTGTTACTAAAATTAGAAAACCCCATCTGTTGTCCATCAGTACTTATAATTTTAACTTCTCAAAACCCTCCACACCAGTTTCAACCACAGAGCTTCCTGATATAAAGGTCTTTCAGATTTGTAAAACGATGTTGATATGCCATCAAATATGACCACCATTTTATTAAAATAGAAAACCCTTTAAACTATGCCTTCTTTGTCTTTCATCTTTTCAGGAAAATATACCCTTTCTCCTTTCAATACATGGAATTTTCCTGAAAAAGTCGTCTGTAAATTACGAATTGTGGGAGATCAGCAAAGCAATCAAGAGAAGATTCTTGTCTCAGGAATCTTAATTTGAATTTGACGTACTATTTTCAGCTCTGCTCACCAGCCTACAGTTACTTTCATCCCATCTCAAAATATATCAAGTCTGGGAGAAGTTTAAATCCCTTGATGTTTTTTTCTTTTTACTGTGATATTCGATAAAGCTCAGTGTATGATAAAATCCTGAACTCACATATCATCACATGTCTTGCCAATATTTGGTGCATTTTAGAAAAGACTGCATTATGTAGATAATTATCTCTGTTCCAGTGATCGAAAGAATACATTGTATTTAGCTACTTACAATCAATTATTGTACCCTTTTGACAATTGCAGTTTGTGCCAATCCGAGGTTGGCTATGGGTTGGGCATGGACTTATTTCTTTTTACACTTGCAAGTGAGGCTGACCTATGTGGTCAAGCACAATTGGCCTAACTTACGTGTGTGAAAAACTTAAGTTTGCCATGGTCCACTGTGTCATCTTGAAAACCTGTTGTATGAGTGTTGCTTTGGTATTTAGGCTACTCGTACAAGTATATTTGATCTAGTGTGAAATGGTTCAAGTGACAGTGAAGTTTAGAAATAAATATGAGAGAAATAAAGAGGATATTTTAATATAAACAATGGTGAAAATTTGACAAATATCTGTGACTTCATTTTAGAGTTATGAGCTTGTTCAGGTGGAAATAACTCATTGCAAACTTAACTAGATTTTCATGACTTCAGAGATGAGGAATAATAAATTTTAAAATAATTGAATTTTCTTTAGTAGCACTTGAGTCTTGTTTGTTTTGTTTTCAATAAAATACTTGTAAATTAACATTCATATTCAGATAAATATTTCTGTAAATGAGAAATGAATATTACAGTGTGACCCCGCTATAACACAGTAGTTGGGAGCCATAGAACCTGACCGTGTTATAGACCAAACCGTGTTATAAGCAACCACGTCAGTTAGCTGAAGAAAGTGATTTATATACCCGACAAAATGCAGGGGTGGGGTGTGTGGGGGGGTGTAGGCAATAAATGCGGGCATAAAAATGCGTGCTTCATTAGCACAGTTATCATCTTAAATGAGAAATACACCTGTATTGAAAACAGAGAAGGCATATATAATAGGAAACTTTCACGGCACAGTAAAAGTGTTCAGTCACGTTGAAGATGAAACAATCCATCAGATTCCATTGCTTTTATTTAAGTATGGTACTGACTTCCTTTGAAGAAAGGTTCTTTGTTTTCATTGAAGATTGTAGTTGGCTTTCTTTGCATGCATTATTGATGTCACCGCTAAAGGACAGCTTTTGAGAACCAAACAAATGCCCGTTTCTTATTGTGGCAGCAACATCAAAGATTGTATTGTCTGATTGAGACTGACTTTTTACTCATTTGCTAAGTACGTTTTCATAAGCATCGGTGCTTCAAAGGTAATGTTTTCTTTGAAATTTCAGCTCCTATCTGGGTACATTTAAAAAATAAACAAATGAATTGGCCATCGTATGGTCAATTGTAACTACTGTTCCTCCCTGCCTATTGAATAGACAAGTGAGAGTTTTATTTTTTTTTTTTTTTGTTTTGTTTTGTTTTGTTTTGTTTTGTTTTACATTTGTGGTAGTGGAGTGATGCTGCCTTCCACGCTTGCATCAAAAATTTAAAGAAAGGGTCAATCGACGATAGAGACGCAAGTGTTCTGGTCTGATGACAGGGATTACTACAGAAAATGTGAATTTTCTGAAGGATTTAGTTCTGAGTGAAAAGAAGAGGAATTTTTCTTACCATCCACATATAAATGTCAGTCTATGTAAATATATTAATTACTAGTGAGCGGCCGAAAATCTGATGAAAGATAGATTATGAGATAATGCCTCGTCCGGTTGATCTCCGCTACCAGAAATGTAAATTTGAAGAAAAAAAAGTGGATATCTCAAAACATACAGTACTCATGCTAGATGTCAAACATAAGCGGATTATGATATAACAATGCACTGTTAAAATGGTTTGTCAGTATGGACAAAGAATTTGTTTATATAACAATAGATAAATTTCAGTGCATATTATATCAACTTTATGCCTTCCGTTCATGGGGCCTCTGAATTTCTCCACTCCAAACCAATGGTTGTACATACAAGTTTAAACAGCCAACAATGTCACCAATAAAAAAATCACCAGATGGTATATTTTGCCACCAATAAGGAAAAAAAATCGCAATTTGCGACAGTGGCGAAGCCCTCCGCAATTCCTGAATAAACTTTTTACACATTATTTTTCGTACTTTTAAGAAGAAAACACTATTTTTTGTGTATGAGAAAAATGCATATAATATTTCAGGAGTCATGCCACGATCATTTTGTATTATTCATATGCGATCTCTTCCTTAAAATGATAAACTTTTTTTGTTTTTTTCGTACTTTTAAGAAAGAAATGTCTTGTTTGTACGAGAAAAATACATGTATATGAAATTTCGGGAGCCACACGATGACCGTGTTATATCCGAATTTGTGTTATAACAGAGCGTGTTATAGCGGGGTCACACTGTATTTACATTACTGACCAAAAAATGGGAAGATTAAATTTAGTTATTAATAAAATAAAAATTTGAGGTTTTTGGGGAATGAATGAGAAAAATCGCCAATTACACTATATTCTTAATTAGCTTAACATTTCAGGCATGTCTAGTGAAATGAATGTCTGTCCGATGTAATGCTGAGAATGGAAAATTTTTAAATTTATTTAAATCATTTAAATTTCAATTTTCAGTACTGCTAAATTTATTCAAATAATTTTCTGAATGTGAAGAACTGTCTTCATTTCTTAAAAATTTCAACAGAATTACTTTAATTTGTATTATGGGAAAGCATTAACATGAATTGTGAAAATTTACTGTCACCCAAATTTATAATCATCTGGACCATCTGTGAGAAGGTATTTAATTTACTGATAATGAGCATCAAACGTTAAACAAGATCTATTGACTCAGTATGCACAAATAGATCAGGGTTAATAAATTTAAAGTAAGGACAGAAGTTCCAGATCTGCCAGCACAGTAGATCTGGCTCTGTATTCTTCAGGAGTTTGTTATGTACAAGCAAATATAGTATATTTTGTAAAATGCTACTTCCTCCCCCCAGTTCTAGCATAGTCTGGAATGAAAAGAATATCTAGAGCACATTTTGTAAATCTAGAAAATGGATTCTTGAGTTTGAAGCTAAAAGAATACAGCTGTACACCACTCCCTCGATAACTGGTGAAACAGCGATCAACGAAAAATTCTGGTAAATACTAACAGGTGGCAACAGAGAAAGATATAAACACCAATTAAATGTCTTGCTATGTGAAATTCACGTTCTAATCCTTTAATTTCGCTTCAATGTAAACACTATAATCGCAACATATTCTCTTCTATGAAAACATGAAAAGAGTCAATCGACCGTC
>JAECUM010029974.1:0-13395 GCA_016617855.1 Megalonaias nervosa
GTTGTCAATAAGCCTTGCAATATATAACAAAAAAAACCCCCCAAAAAATAAAGAAAACAAAAAGAAAAACAAAAACGGGAAGATGGTGCTTTTGCTGGAACCTCATAATTAAGAGGTTACTTGTTTGATCATTTTGAAACCTGAACGGAATTATGAATTATATAAATACGAATTTTCATCCTGAAATTGTATTAATGCAACTATTACAGTGCAGTGTATGAATATGAATCACAGGTGAACAACTAAATAACATATGAAAGTTCTAGCGAGAATATAATATAATCTTTTACCGTAACCCACTAGCGTGGTGGCAGAATAAATTAACATAAAAAATAAAATTATATAGCGAGAGTTTAATAAATATTATTTTACACCAACACTAAAATTTGTAATAAAAGCAAACTTATTGCTAGTATAATTTGTTAGTACCATCCCCCTCACTGAGATATAGGACAAAACTAATAAAAAAAACATAAAGCATTTAAAGCAATAGGGATAAGTCGAACACAAATAATAATAAGAAATTTGTACTCCTTATAAATTAATGACACAAAGCTGCAGCATATTGAGTTATACAGTTTATAGGTAAGTTTATCATGAAAGCAATACATATTTGTTTACACGTTTAGACAGTGTAAAATATCATCGAAAGTGGTTGCCTTGAACAACAAAATTCAAGAAAAAATGTTGATTTGTTTATTTCGAACGTTATAAAGATAAAATATTTGTTGTATTCTCCATTTTCACTCAATTACTTTCTAATGTACTCATTATTGCAATATATGCACTAAGAGCTAACATCTCCATATCTAGAACATGTCTTGAAATCTCTTTTTTATTTACAATTATTTTCACTACTCAAAGTAATCTTGTAAGTCATCAAGCAAGTAACCATTATTCTAATTCAAACTGATATTGATCTAACCTATCCAAATTCGTTGCAAATAAATGAAAAACGAAAAATCCTTCCAACCCCGCCGCCGTCCCAAACACAACAAAACAATAAAGACCCACTTAGATTTGGAGGGAAACTTAACAAACATTCACAGGAATTCCAAACAGCCAAAGACCGCTCCGGTGGCCTAAGAGGTTAGAGCGTCCGCCTCAGAAGCTGGAGGTCGCGGGTTCGTACCACGGCCGAGCCATACCAAAGATTTATGAAAATGGTACTAGCAGCTGCATCGCATAGCGCTCAGCATTAAGAGGTTAGTGTTAGGAATGGTCAGCCTGATCTCAGGATAATGTGACTGGGTGGGTCATGATGCGACATGTCACTGTAAACTGTCACAATGCAGACATCGTAGCGATATGGCTCAAATTGTTAAAGCTACGTTTAAAATCTAACACCCACAGACACACAGACACACGCAGCCAAACCTGCATATGTAAGGGAAAAAAAGAAGACACGTAAACATTACAAGATGCCATACAATTGTGCTTCTACTGTACGGCACAGTACATGAAAGAAACAATGCGGTACGATCTATTAATGTGTCTCCAATGAACAACATAATATATGAAAGAAACAATACGGTATGATCTAATAATGTGCCTCCAATGCACGGCACACTAGATGAAAGAAACAATACGGTACGATCTATTATTGTGCCTCCAATGCACGGTACACTACAAGAAAGAAACAATACGGCACGATATATTATTATTTGATAGGTGATGTTAGCTGTTTATGTTACTTTTTTTGGGGGGGGGGTCAAGAGGTAAAGTTGTTTCTCTTTTAAAGCTGATGAAATGGCATATCCCATCCAAAATATAATCTAAGAAACGAAGAAAAATCAGCACTAAAGATCAACAAGATATCATGCACAGAGTTCAATATATCTATGAAACAAGACTTTATCTACATGTAACGGCCAAAGCCTGGAGTTTGTTCAACCCTATCCCACAAACAATTAAACTTTCTTCAGGTATTAAACCGGGTGTACAAAAGTATAGGTTTTATAATCCGATAAATAACATAGCTTTTATCAACAGACAAACTTCGAGCGAAAAGAAAATATTAACAATCTTGTTTACCACGCTGCATATGCTCTCACAGTATTGTATGGTATGCTTTTGAAGACGCGGATTAAAGATGTCAACGGATCCACAATCAAACATTGGAATTTCTTAGAAATTGCAAACTTAAATATTTCATTTTCACGTAGTTCACAATCAGCTATTTGACAGCACAGGGACTTTAACCAGACAGAATGGTTTGTTTGAAGAGGCAAAAGGACAGCAAATTAAAGTTGCTAAAATGTTTTAACTGTTTTTGACTAATAAAAAGCACGTGCAAATCACAGGTTTTATCGTTTGATATATAGTATAACTGTGCCTTCAGATTAATGTGTATTGAAATAAGAAATATTGTGACCACAGTTTGACATATAATACTAAATTCTAGTATTACTGCTGTCTACATCAATCTATTGAGAAAGCTATTCAACTTTTAGTTGATCCACTATCAAGCATGGATATTACAAACATTGTAACTCTCATCATCCATTTCTTTGTAACCAGTTCAGAGCCGGATCAGGTCAAGTGTTGAGGGGTGGTGGTGGTGGCGAATTCCAAAATTTCAACAGGGCACTGGCTTTCCTGGAAAGGGCACCAAAGCAAAGCAAAAGTTCATGTATCTATTTATTCAGAGTGTGCTTATTACCCAATAAACGTGCGTTTAAATAAAACGATGGTAAAATTTCAAGTGACAAGTGACTGTACTTCTGTGTTTTCAGCTGGGTGAGGTCCGGATATCACCTCCCCCGATCGGCCCTGCAGTTAAAACTTTGCCATGTATAGTACACTTAAATTAGTCAGATATATCGAACACTATAGAGATGTAAGAAAGAAATACAAAGTAGATTTCAAAGTTTTGAATGGTACAAGGTATGAAAGCAGTTTAGACCGATAAAGGTGTTTCTGCAGCTAGGTTTGGTTTAGAGAGAATAGTTACAGCCATAGCTCTTCCTTTTTACTTTTGCGAGTGTTAGAACAAAACCTGTTATGGATAAATTGATTCAAAATAAGGTAATAAAGTTTGATAAAATAGTTGACGTTTATGCTATTAGCAAGTTATACAGCATTGATAAGTTTGCATCCAATGCTATCAGTGATAATGAAATTAATCTCGATGAATTTATCTTAATTATTAGTGAATATAACATTAAAAAAGCAACATAAAACGCGATATAAAAAGGTACAAGACAGAAGAGATAGAGGCTGGAAAAAGCCGAGCATGTTGAATATAAACAAAGAGATATTGAAATATACTGTAATAGAGAATGGAAAAGTAACAGAGAAAAAGGTACTAAAGTAACTTACATAAAAGAATACAAGTTCAAATGGGAGAATGTATGTGCAGAATGTTTAAATGTTGCCTCTCCGAATATAATGCTGAGTTTCTTTTGACAGAGCAACACAAAAACAAAGTATGATGGTCGCCGCGAGAAAGAAATTTATTTTGCTAATCCATTCTACCTACAAACCTTTTGAAGTATCATTGCAATTAATATATTTTGTTTCGGGGTATTTCAATGTCTTTGACGAACTCAACGTACATTTTCTACTTATAACTTATAAACGACACAAATGAAACTAGGACTATCATACAACACTGATGGTTTTTAAACCCTGGTAATGTAGATGAATAAAGCCAAAGACTACAAATACTCACAACGTGGAAATTACACATAGAATGTTTGACGTACAAACACTTAAAATCACTCCGGGTAAGAATGACAAAGAGTACATAAGCAACTACAACTCAAAACTTAGGATTCAATAGCCAGAGATCGAAGCAGAGATCGACTGAATCTATAGTGTTGTGAAGTTTTTAAACCTACATTTTTCATATCTTCCCCGATCAGATTAATAACACTAATTAATTACTCTATGATTATCATTTATGTCTACCAGAGTCCCTACCTGTTAAAAATGGCTTTCACGGAGATTTTCTTGTCTTGCAATGTTGATGGGCATTACAAAGCAATTCAGCTTGTGAGATAATATGAAACCTTAGTCGAGATATATTCATTATAGCAGATATTTGTTGGTATGAAAGGAAGATTTATGCTTTACATTGCCGTGCTATACAATTTAGACAGATTGTTTGAAATAACGGTACTATATCCTATGAAAGTGTTGATATCTTCAAACTGAATAACTGTAACGTTTTCAATACACAAAAATTTGCGGCTATATGATTCGTTTCCAATAAATAAATCTGCAACAAATCCAACCAGCATCATAGTTATAATGTATTTTAAACAATATTGTACTAGCCATTGAATTTGTTCATTAGTTTCCCATCTAATACTATTTGACTGGCATATATTAGCCCATAACCTGTTTATAGAGGTTGTTACTGTCTAGCTAGATGGTGAATGACCTTGACTTTGCATCTTTCTTGCTGAGCTTCGCTGCGCTCCACATCGATGTGGTAAAGCTGCTTCATTAAGTCCTTCACGTCTATTCATGTCAATATGCGTGTCAGAATGATACTGAGAAATGCTTATTCATTCTATATGAAGAAGAAACAGCCATGCAGAACTTGCTGACCCACCATGTAGCGTAAGGATTTATATAATACCGTCAGTGCTAGGTTAAGGGCTTCCAGGGCCCTAAGCACCGAAAATATTATGGTAGCCTCCCCCTAATATAAAATGTGAAACTTAAAAAATATTAAAACTTGAAAAGTGGGAAAATACCAATATTGCATTCATTCCAGATCAAAATACTCATACATGAAGATCGAAAAGGTCATTTATAATTCATTCAATTTTATCATCAACAATTAAACTGACTTTTTCCTGGTGCCTTAAGCACGTGCTTAGTGTGCTTAATGGGTAATCCGGCACTTAATATCGTCACAGATTCATCTATATTGCAAGAGTTACTTAATTATACAACATAACAGTATGACATTGCCATCAAAGACGATGAAGTTTCCTCCCTGGAGAACCAATTCTAAGATCTAGGCATCCTGGAAGATCCCATATATTCAGCCACCAAAGGAGTAGGTCAGTCATCAAGCGATGCAGAGCTTGCTGAATTGGATGACGTAGAAAAGTACTTGGATCATTCACAAGAACTCGCCGATATCCTTCCTCATAGTGTAGTTCAGCTGTCCACGGTAGAAGAGGTTTCTTCACCACCGCAGAGGGTGCCTTTATTCTCTGCAAAATACCATCGAAATGATGTTGATGAACTAGAAGCATAGGAAAGTTTGAATCAATGTGTTTAATATTTAAATACGTTACTATAACAAACAGGAACAGTTCATCTCTAGCAAGTAGACCGTGTCACTTTATACCATATACGCCAACCATTGAACCTGCAGAAACTGGATTGTTTCTGTAGTTGGTTCGCTATCAAGACACTCACCTAGTTGAAAAATTTCTTGCCTAAACCTTTCAGAATATCATGATGGGGCTTCAGTATTTAATGAGCACAGCAAAACATTTGATTAAGATTACAGTCTCTCTGAACTAATAGAAAATTGCGCTTTAGCAGAAGAAAGTAACCAATCATCAAAGTCAATAAAACCAATGCCAATTAACAAATATCAAGCATTATACCTTCTCTGCAAACACCCAACTCCAGCATTTAGAAAGATGACTATAAATCAGGGATGTACAAAATACGGCCTACGGGCCAGATCCGCGCTGTTTAAAAGTTCGGTCCGGCCCGCCATGACTCCCGGCAATTGAGACAACTACTAGAAAGAATCTTCATCCATTAAAACTAACATAATCGGATCGTTGTCTATTATTGCTACTGCTTAAATAAACACCGTTGAAGCACGCGGAGGACTTCATGTTGATACAAATTTATTTTGTCAGTGAACACTGTACACAAGGATAAAATACAATAGATTGTGAGGCAATTTCGTTAATATAGTAGAATATACGGCCCGTGATGATTTAACAAAATTCGTGGAGTGGCCCCCTCCCGATCAAAAACTTGCATAACATAGAATATTCCTTCCTGAAGATCCTGTTCTATATCTCATGAAATCAAAGATTATCAAATTGTTCAGTGATTTTAAGACGTACGGCTTATTGTATTTCCTGTCATTTCTGCAGGATAATGAGGACGAAGAAGTGGACAAAATTAGTTACCATAGCACATACTGAAACAGCAATAAGAAATGTCGGAATGCTATCTTTAACTCTCCATTTGGCAATCATAGTAAGATTCGTTGAGTGTTCTGAGCCAACAATAGCAAATATCTGAAAGAACACATGGCAATGATATCCTCAGCTGATCTTGAAAGCAAATGGGGTGGAAAATATCACGAATTCATGGAGGCAGCCTGCGTTAGCAAAGGAACATTCCTGCATCATGTAGAATTAATGAGACATTGTCATGAAATTGTTGGACTGTCGATAGCTGAGAGAATTGGTGGAACTCATATATAATATGCTACTTTCTACAGTTAAAACATCCTGACCATTTGCATATGTATATGGTGCTGCGTCATACAGTATATTTTCAATCCATCTTTGCGAGCATTATCGTTGGGGTGAAACGATTCATCGATATATTGATGCAGCGATACTTTTACTGAAACGATATTCATATCAATACAAGAGACAGAGAATCGATACAAAACGACACTTACCGTATGCATTTTATTTTAGTCTTTAGCATTCCTGAACAATTATTTTTAGTTTTCTTCTTAAACAGCATTTGCAGTCACAAGCAATCATGTTTATTAGTAGAAACGAAAACGACTATTTGAGAATACCCATTCGCCGCCTACAAGTAAATACAAAATGACATGGTTCGTAATCTGACCCTCCTCCTCCCCCATTCCATGTTGATTATCTTAACCCAGAAGTATGTTCAGCATACATTCCAAACTTGTTCCACATGTATAATGAAGTACTTTACTCATCAATTTAATAACCACTTTCACGCAAGGTTTCTACTTTGAATTGTATTTGACTCCTTTGCTCGACTTGAAAACTACGCTACCGGTTTGTTGCAGGGTGAAATATGTTACACTGAATTCTCATTTGTGGGTATTGCTTGTTCCAGTCCAAGCTAAACAATAACCACCAATCAGAAATCAATGTAGCTTATTCTCTGCGTGACAAACAGGAAGTATTGGCAGAGCAACAGAGTCTTCGCTTGAAAGTCATTAGATATGTCAAGTACTTACCCGGAGATGCTGTCAGGGTGTGCTATTGCGCGAATCGTGCAAAATTTGTACGAATTCACTTGCTTGGAGAACAGTGAAACGCGATACACACAGCGAAGTATACAATTTATATATAACCGTTCTTGTCGCGACATCTGTTTTTTGGATAGCAACTGTTCCACATCTTGATTCTTCAAGCACGACATAATTGGTTGTGAAACTAAATTTGATTAGCACAACGTGCCCAGAAGTAAGCATTATGGCGTAGTTTTAAACCATTCACGAAGAAAGTTTTACAAATGCGTGTTTAAAAATACGGGATACCTAATAAACCCAAAATGTCTGTTTCCCGGCGTGGTTCATAAATACTTGCTGATGATAGTGATGATGACAATAAATTTTTAAAGTTATGAAGTATATCAGATTATTGGAGCTGGGAAAGTGTTAATGGTGATACCAGTGAGTGATTTTGAGCCCGAAATGGCGTTGAATTCGAACCAGATGTACATGCTGAATGGACCAAAAATTGACGGCATGACCATTTCAGTGGTATTTCGAAATGAAATGTACAAATGGCAGAGTACTGAGCCTAATTAAAAAACAGACAATGTAAACGTATAATGCAATTTTCATTTTTTTTTAATTAATTATTTTTGCCAGTCGGATCATATGCTACAAACCATATACATGTATCCATATCAGGGTCAAGAAAAAATTAATACAATAAGGGTAAAACATGAAATTAAGAAGTAAAGATATTTATTTTAATACCTCTGTCTGCACAAGCATTGATGGACTAAATACCCTTATACAGCATTATGGAACAGATAAGAAATTTGGCATAGTAGTCAGTAAAGTACTGATTTAACAAAGGAAGTTTATGTTAGTGAAAAATCCTGTTTTGGAGCAGATGTATCCAAAAGATAATATGTGAGCTCTGGAAAATTGTACATAACAGTCACAAAGATCAGTTTCCCAACATGTTCAAGCTGACATAGCTAGCTATGTATATGCCCCTTTAGAAAGAAGCACAGAACAATATTGATAAAAAGAAAAGGATCAGAGTATGCTCAGAATTAATTAACAGACTAATGCTTATACAACTAGAGGTGGCATCTGTCAAAGCTGTTGATTTCAGTAGAGCTCTCCTAAAGCGGAGCAGGGAGAAAGGGAGACATATATTGAGGTTTAGATAAATATTTACCTATGACCGTTTCTTCCTCCCCTTCCTTTTATCTTTGATAAAGAGGGAGGTCTCACTTAAGATAAAAACCTGTTATCATTTCTCCTTAAATTGTAAATCGTAAACAAATATGAAATTTCTCTTTTTTATGCAGAGATATTTAACCAGCGAATGAAGGTGCTGTCGGAATAAATGCAATTAGCATTGTTACGAATATGTAATTTAATTACTTGTGTGTTAATTTTAAATTCTTTTTTATTTTATTTTTGTATCACTACATTTTATTGTAATGATTATTTTCACGGGATCTGATATTTTTGAAAGAGAAACTATGTTTATATAAAAAGTAGTATTACTCGCATAAGCACGATTTTATCTTGCTATGGTTTGTCGATAAGTAAACACTACGCGAAAACGATTGGTTATTGCCAAGGTCATTTTCTTGCCCACGTGTAATTGCATTGTTTACTGCGCTATTTGATGATTAAATAGCCACGCGTTCCATCATGCGCGCATGAAATGACGTCTTAGTTCAGTTTAAAAACACTCAGATCCCCGTGAAATATTGAGTCGTACAATATATCTTTAAGAAGAAGGATATATTTCTATTAAGTGCCGTAAAGAGTTGTAGTTTTACAGTTTTGGAGCTCGAGATGTTTTATCATAGACGACAGCTTGTTCAGAAGTTCATCTATTTTTTATAATATAATAATTTATTCCCTGGAGAACTATACAAGAGACAAAGACATTCGATGGAAATTTATTCTAAATTGAAACATTACAAGTTGTGGTTCAACGTGGAACTCTTGACATTCGTATAAAGACTTCACCTGACGTCATCATCCTCCATCTTGGAACGTCATCAAGATTCGAACCTGAATTCAGTTAAAACTATTTAGTGATAGGACTTGTATTTTTTCAGTACTAGGATAAATGTTTGGACTATCTTCACAAACTGTAAGTCCTATTTTCTATTTTCACCTTTTCACCGTATTTGCTAGGGAAATAAATTATTATTGTTGAAACTTACAAAGCTTATTGGTTTCACCCTTTTCTTTTGTTACTTTTATTCGAGCCTATACGAGCATAGAATCAGCTATGGGGCAGATTTCAAACTGCTTAAGTTTATCACCTTGTGTAAGTTAAAATAAATGTAGAATATGACTGGATGTAGTCAATAGTTTTCCTTCTTCACTAACAAATACAAGTACCTGTGGCTGCAGCAGTCTTTTGGATCTGCAGGAAATAAAATGTGATAGATTTTGTGGGTATTTGATCTTATTCCCATGCCCGAATTTGTTCTAGATATGATTTTCTTTGCACGAGGAAATTGCATTATTTCTTCTGTTTTGAAGATAACATCGCAATGTCTTCCACGTTTAACTGAGACACGAAATTGGTAATCAGATGTTTTCAAATCCTTCATGCCGTACAAAACAAAGGGAGTTAAATGGATCCACCATTAAATGGCCTAAAACGTTGGATAAAACTCACTGCCACCAACAGGTAGCCTGTTTGAAAGCATTGTTTATCTTCTCTCCAATGAGAATTGCATATAAATATATGATAACTATATTTAGTTATCTGTAGTCTGCATACTGAAAATAGGACCAGAATGTCAATATACATGAAAGGGCACCACCTACCTTCCAAAGATGGAAAGACCATCAAGTTTATATATGTATCGATATGTATCGTATCGCAGGTTGCGTATCGTGAATCGTATCGATATAAGGCACAGGTGTATCGTTTCACCCCTACATTTTAGTGCTCGATATTTTCACCAGCAACTCATTGCCTCACTTTTCACAACAACACATCGTGCAAGTGACGCCAACTCCAGTCTAGATCTTCGCGATGCCCTGTAAGCATTCAGGTCATAAGCAGATGCAGAATGTCAGTGATAGACATGTTGTTAAGTGCAAAAGAATCCGTTGCAAAAAGTAACAAGCAAAGCACGTGCAGTAAAACAGGAAGATGAATTATGTCATCATGAGCAGTTTCGTGGACAATATTTGACTGAGAGAGAGGCCTACAACGTGTATTACCTACCACAAGAATAATTCTGCTACAAAAGCAACGCCAGCACATGATGATCAATTACCACAGAATATGTATGAAGCCAAATCTGTACGTTTGTCTGAGTGTGTCTTGGACAAAAAAAAAAGCATTGGAAATTGGAAACTATCTCATCAAAAGGTCCTTGCGTGACTTGTTTTTCTTACTGCGTGTGACATGCCAAGTTTTGGAAAGTTTTAAAACAACGGATGAATGCTGGCAAAAGTGAAAAATTCGAAACTCAGAAGACTGATGTAACTGCAAAAGAGAAACGATAAGAACACAGAAATAAAATGCTACAGAAGCTTCACAAATTCAACGAGCATGCCATTTTAAAAATTAATATTTGTTAAGCTGTTGTTACACCTGAGTGTTCGAAGGGAAACGTTCCAAAGTCCAGTGGTGTGCACACCTCTTTTAGTTTCGCTTTTGATAAAGTTTAATACAGATAAAACATTGAAACATCAGCTAATCATGATCTACAAAATAGGAAAGCAATCTTAATTCTACTGGCAGAGAAGAAAGTCCCGTGCATATCTCCCAATGAACAGTCACAAACCTAGTAGAGTTTGCTGTGGTACAGTTTAAAGCATTTGGCAATCTGGTCTTCAATGACAGCAGTTCATATAAAATGGAGTTTTGAGATGGTTGCTGAGAGAATTCCCGTTTGCCTCACATGCTGTTATTTGTTAAGAGTAGTTTTCTTTCATTCCAGATGACCTAAAATCTCTAACCGGGGCGAAAAGAAGCAAAGAAAACAAACTGACATCTACCAGTTAAAAGGCGACGGTTAGATTATAAGCACAGAAAATATTAACAAACCAGCCGTCACTAACACCATGAAGGGGAAAAATTAATCAGCAGTTTTCTGACTGGTCATGTAATAGAACTTCGTATTAGGAAATACATTGTTATAGATATAGATAGTGTGCATTATCTCAGTCCATGTACACGTGAGGCTCTCGAGAATTGTCTCAGTCCATGTACATGTGATGTTTCTGAGAACTTTCTCAGTACATGTACATTTGATGTTCCTAAGTATTTTCTCAGTCCATGTACATGTGATGCTCTTGAGCTTTGTCTCAGTCCATGTACATGTGATGCTCATGAGCATTGTCTCAGTCCATGTCCATATGATGCTCCTGAACATTGTCTCAGTCCATGTCCATGTCCATTGTCTCAGTCCATGTCCATGTGATGTTCCTGAGCATTGTCTCAGTCCATGTACATATGATGTTCATGAGCATTTTCTCAGTCCATGTACATATATGATGTTCATGAGCATTGTCTCAGTCCATGTACATATATGATGTTCCTGAGCATTGTCTCAGTCCATATCCATGTGATGCTCATGAGCATTGTCTCCATCCATGTCCATGGGATGCTCCTGAGCATCACAAGGAGATGCCATGTAAACATTTTGCTATCCCAGGACGGTCCCATTTGGCATCTGACAAACGATATGCACGTCCTGAGAAGCTGAACATAATGCAAAAAAGAAAGATGAGGCAGAGCTAGCTGATGTTGATTATCGTTATTACCGTATATTGTAATCGGACATAAAGAGGTATAAAATGTTATCAGCTATACGTCTTCAGTGGACATTGATCGTACTCCCATACATATTCTATCCGTTTCATTATATTTCCAACGAAAATGATGGTGGGAGTTTCAAGAATCTTGTCTATGTCATCATCAAAATGCATGGAAATGCTGCTAAGCTTGATATCTACAAATCACAGGATTTGTCAGGACAATTGAAATGAGATATAAGACTATATGGCAGTGATTCTGTCTTTCATTCTCAGCTTTGTTGGTAACGACTTAATTTTCACATTTTATGGGCTATCATAGGAAAAGTGTCTGAAAGGAATATTTGTAATTGAAACTTGTAGGAGTAATCTTTACAATATCGGCTCAAGACCAGACTCTGGTCATCTCATTGTAACCACTGACCTGGGGCTTTACATAATTCTATTGAAGAACCTCTTTTGCCCTAGCAAACACGATACTGAAAGTCTTTCTTTGTAAGAAGCAAGACAATTAAGTAAAAAATTGCCTGGAAAAGATATAAAAATCCCAGATTTGTAGATGCCTCCAGTCCTAGCATTTCTCAACGTTTACATATTAATCAATAATAGATTTCAATAAAGACAAGAGGCAAAACACCCACATTTTATGGAAATTGGCAGAATACGATCTGGGCCACATGTACACTAAGACAATATGGAAGACCTTTTCAGAATTCCAGAGGAAGATCTCAAGGAAGCATTGACAAGAGTCAGAATGCGGCGGCAGAGAAAACAAGAATTAAATGAAACCCCAAGAAAAGAGCGACAACCAAGCAAACGGAAGTAGGTTACATCGACTCCAGTGTCAGTAAGAAGTGAGAATTGAGACAAAAGGCAGGAACTATATACAGATCTATCAAGCACACTATGTATAAAAAGTGTAGATGTCCTGACGGTTAAAAATTTGTATAAAAACGGTAGATGTCCTGAAGGCTAAAAATGTGGATAAAATCTAACAGAAAATAATTATCCCTGTACTGGTACAAGACTATGGTATACATGAAATAAATAAATAAATAAATAAATAAATAAATAAATAAATAAAAAATAGGCGTTGGCTGATAATAGCATAATTAAAACTCATCAAGAACATATACAAAGCTCAAGAGTTCTAAACAAACGAACAAGTGGTAGGTAAAACTTAATTTTTCCTATGTATACTTTGAAAAGAAAAGGGTTGGTAAGTATGAGATATAATTAAAATCTCCAGAATGATTGAACCAAATTTCACATATATGGACTGCCATGCTATGGCAAGGTTGTTAAAACACAATGCACTTATTCGGCTTTGTGTTTCTGGAAGTAGGAGCAGACTCGTACTTACCTGTTAGCTATTCAAAAGCAACGTACAGATGGAAATTACCTTAAAATGTAACATAATACATCAGGATAGAGATTAACTTTATATATATATATATATATATATATATATATATATA
>JAECUM010029975.1:0-40328 GCA_016617855.1 Megalonaias nervosa
GTTCTTTAATGAAATTTCATGGTCAGTGCATATACCTTGCTTACATATGTCTTAGGAGTGTATGTCAGTTATTAATTTATTACAGGAGCCGCGAACCTATGGCACGTCCAAAGGTTTCGTACGGCACGCAAAGGGCAGCCAAAAATCTCGATTTTAATAGTGTTACTCTCTTACTGGTGATACGCACGCGTTCATTTTGTAATGAATCCAGAAAAAAAGTTCGCGCTATGCAAAATAGGTTGCCCATCCATGATCTATTATTTATAACGGCTTTAGTAGCTATAGTGTACAATACTGCCAATTAGTGACATATACCTTTCTGCCTACATTGCACCAATAATAGCTCTCATCATGTTTACCACATGGAAGAATCGCTGAACAACAATAGCCCCAGTTTCTATCCAAATCTACATAGCACCAACAATAGCTTTTCTCTCAGTCATCGACATGCAAACCACATGGATGTTTTTGAAGACAATGTCTTCTTTCGATATCTTTGTATACAAAACTACCACAATATTGCCATGCATCTCCAGATTGACATGAGAAGGTTCCATCGATTCCAACAGATTCGCATGGTTCATTACAACAGTAATCCCAGTTGTTGCTGTAGTCAGTGTAGCACCAGCTATAGATTATGCCATTATGATATCCGCACTTGTTGTCTGGCCGACACTTTGTATTTCCAGGGGTAATAGTGTCATCGAAATTACCTGCCTTTTGCGGTAAATATAGACCAAGCTTCGTAGTATTAATACCACATTATGCTAGCATATAATGCATCTCAATAAATAGCATTGTTACAAGTAATCTCTTCATCATGTTCCGAGTTAGAACTTGAATAGAAGAAAGATCAACTATTCCAGGTTTCCCCTTTTAATATAAATGTTTAATTTCCCACAGGTTTGTAACTTGTGTATTTTATTCTGTTTAATTTCCCACAGGTATGTAACTTGTGTATTTTATTCTGTTTAATTTCCCACAGGTATGTAACTTGTGTATTTTATTCTGTTTAATTTCACTTTCCTTGTAATATTGCATTTCTTCTCTCCCAGCGGGTTCTGTGTCATTTAAAATTAGCTTGTCAGTGTAAACATTTAACCCGCTCTGGTCAACAGGAACCTCAATGGCCTCATTAACATCATATTCTTCTATCGTTATTCATGTATTTGTGCACGCATATGTATGTATGTATGTATGTATGTATGTATGTATGTATGTATAACTGACAGACTGCCTTATCTCCACTTAAACAGAGATGACACCGGGTTTATCCAATTCAAGATAATACAGGAACATGAAACACAATAACAAATATCACAAACTAAATAAGGAATGCTGAGTCAGCTAACGTATTTCCTAACTGGAACGTCGAATTATGCAGAACCATATAAGTATATATATTGAAAAAGAGGAATGGATATTTTTTATTTTACTTGTCAATGGAATTCTTTAAAAATATGCCTGTTGTTAGTAATATTACAAATAATGTAAGTATATTAAGGAATCAATGTGACCTCTATGATACTACAGACAATGGTTTCTGCATGGTTTAGGAATATATTTCAGATTAATACTACGATTCTTCCTACTATGAGCGATTGATACGGGGATGCAATAACACATAACTAGTCTAAAACTATCTGAACTGATAGCGACCCTTTTCCTTTCGTGGAACGTGCACTATATGCTATTTTAATTTTAAAGTGTCATTTTTATAGCTCGCTGAGAAAGAGAGAATAAAAACCAAACAAGTCATTGTCTTCCGTTGTAGATATTAAGTGATATGTATATATATATATATATATATATATATATATATATATATATATATGCTCTGCCTCTGTCATTTTACTTTGGACATGATGCGGTATTCGGGTTAGCATTTACGAGTATTTTTTTTTCTTTAACGGTAAAAGTGATGTCATTATTTTTACAACCCCGTGTCGTATGCTGACCAGTTAATATGGAAATATGCAAAAGGATTGTTTTTCTTCAGCCCAAGATCGCTCTTCAAAGTATTCCAGACCTAAGATGATCACCAATATTCACTCAAATCTTATTTTTATCTCATGCGCACTTTTTCTTTTCAGATCCTCTTACAGAAGCAGGCCCGCTTATTGCTATTCCATCTCGAATCAAGTTGTGCTCCACGTGATAATGTTCTTGTTATTATATTAGTCACTAACGGAATATGTCAAATGTATTACATCACTGCGTTTCGGTCATTTCGGAGAAAGAACGGTATTACGAGTGACTTCGTTCACTGAAATAACGGGTGGCAGCTCCAAATTCTAAGCTGAATATTTGAGCGTCGCTTAAACCAAATATCTCGATTATTTCAAAGAACGGTTTATTTCAGATAACTTTTTTTAACAAATCTTTCTTCTTTCCTTCCAAACTTGAGAGTGAAAGAATGGTGAAATTTACGATAAACGGCTGCATTGGAGCATTAAGACATGCATGTAAATATTGTAAATTAACTTGCTCTTTGCAAACAGCCTACGTTTACCGAACTCTTCACACACAAAAAAATAGCATGCACATTTAGCACCATCACAATTGTTTTTTTTAAAAAAATGCATAACGTTGAAAATATTTCTTTACAGAACTAATATTGTGATAAGTAAAAGAGATGTATTAATTAGGATCCGTATTGGCAAATTAACTGATGATCTGAAAGAAGTGCAACGGTATTCAGAGGAAAGAATTCAAGGAGTTATTTCATAGTAAGAACCAAATGTATATTGCGTTGATTAATTCTTTTAAAGAATTCTGAAGGAATATTTTGCATCGATAACATTATTAAGCAGTAAAATGTGTAAATACAAAATTATTTAAATTACTTCCAAATTCATATTGGCGTGTCTTATTTTAAAAAGTGGACATAAATCGAACTACAGTCTTGCAAATTATAAAACACATTACAGCTACGGTAACAGTGGCAGGATCCAGTCGTAGATGACTCATTGGTATGAGTGTTGATTGCAGTCATACTGACATTCAGTGTCACTCGCCATGCTAAGCCAATGTATTTCAGCTCCATAATTGTCCGCTTGGATAAAATTAGTTGCCCCGACTGAAAAAAAAGTATGAGGCGCCGTAGCGGACAAAAGCTGGTCCAATGAGAAAGTTGCAGTTGAAATTTCGATGTCATATGTCGAGAAATCCAATATCACGTGTTGGATTCAATTGCATGTTCCTAATGTTCCATTTTCTAGATTGAGAGTTTAGATTTTATATGTTGAATTATACAGTGGTAGTTTAAAGTTCTATTTCCTATGTTGACGTTTTACAGTGTATATTTTGAATTACACAGCGGTGGTTGAAATTTCAATATCATATGTCGATAATCCCTAATTCACACGCTGAATGTAAATGTTTGTGATGAAACTTCCATTTCATATGGCGAGTATTTAGATTTCATCTGTTGAATTTCTCAGCAACAGAAGCAGCCTCCTTGTTTAAAAATAACTTGGTCCGTTCACAAGAGCGACCTCTAGCGAAGAAATTCATAGTAATTCTCGACCTGTGAATGTTAACTTTCAAACTGTAAATGCATGAAATGTAATTGGCACCTCATAATTGAATACACGAGTGATGTATCTTAACACTCGATATTATTTTGAATAGTTAAAGTGAATATTGTGTAATGTTACTTTTACCACCAACACATCATTTTACCATATAAAATAGCAATTCTGACAAGCACAATAAAATGTCCAACCACCGCTGTATAATTCAAAAGATACAATCTAACAACTAAACATATGAAATGAAACTTTCAGCACAATCAGTGTGATTCAAGATGTTAAACTGAAACTCTCGACATATGACATTAAAATTTCAACGGCAACGTTCTGAGTGGACCATCTTTTGTCCGCTACGGCGCCACATAAGAAAGAGGAATTACTACTTACTGCCAGAAAAGATCACTGCGACCTACGCTTTATGAGTCACTAATTAGGATGAATATTTATCGTCAGATAGTGACAGTAAATATCTATCTATCTACCTAACTATCTATCTACCTATCTATCTATCTAACTATCTATCTATATATCTATTTATAGATCTATCTATCTATCTCTATGTATCTATCTGCCTATCTATCTATCTACCTAACTATCTATCTACCTATCTACCTACCTACCTACCTATCTATCTATCTATCTATCTCTCTATCTATCTATCTATCTATCTATCTATCTATCTATCTATCTATCTATCTATTTATCTATCTATCTATCTATCTCTATGTATCTATCTGCCTATCTATCTATCTATCTATCTATCTACCTATCTATCTACCTACCTACCTACCTATCTATCTATCTATCTATCTATCTATCTATCTATCTATCTATCTATCTATCTATCTATCTAAAGTATATGTTCATTCCATAAAACAGAAACATTACAGGATTATACCTACTATGCAGCTTTTGTTATGCAAACTCAAAATTGCAAACAAATGGCCCTGCATAATATTTCGACAAAAAATATAATGATACAACCTAGGTAGTGCGTATTATCATGTGCCTGGTACAGTTTTGCTGATAAAAATTAATGGGCTGGTAAGGAATAAAACTCTGAGGTCTTGCACATAGATATCAAAATTATAGCATACGGAACACAGCAACAAAGAAGCAAACGGGGCAAAAAGAATACCATCCTACAATAATATGTATGAATCTACTGGATTTAAACAGTGGACACAATGAGTTGACTGAACTTTGGTCACGGTTATATAGACGCCTATGATACTAATAAATATTTAAATTAAGTCAAGTAAGTAAATGGCTTCGTACGGTCCGTATGAAAAGAAAAGAGGCACTAGCAGTTCAAATAAACAAGGACATCCTGTACAGCTGTTCATGCCCCCCCCGGATTTAAAGAGTGGGCACAATGAATGACCTGACGTTTGGACACAGATGTATTGTAGCTTAAGAAAATAGAAATTAAATCAAGCATATACGTAGGCAGCCGTTTTTATTAGCGATACACGAAAGCCGGCATTTGTGTGTGTGTGTGTGTGTGTGTGTGTGTGTGTGTGTGTGTGTGTGTTATACAATTTAAATTTTTCAATGTTAAAATTGTATAAAGGAAATTTAATTTTCTCAAAATATTAAATGATGCATTATATTAAAAAATGGTTATGATGGTTAATTAAGCACCTGTATGTAACTGCCTGGAGCCATCGTAATCATTGCATGTGACCCACATGCACAATATCAGCGAAAGCGATGTCTTTGTGTGTTTTGAATAAAATCCATTCGGACTTTAAGTAGGGAAAATTGAAAACTGACATAAGAGTAGAACTACAAAAAATATCAGTCTGCGTCTTAATTTTTAATTGGTTTTACACGCCAGTGTCAATTTGGTGTTTCATTGTTCTATTGTGGCTTATGTTTCCATCATTTGGATAAAATAATCTAAATAAATCTCTACACGTAGTAAGACTAGTTTATTAGAAATATGTTCATTAAGGTTGCTAAAGCTTTTGATCCAAATATCTTTTAGTACATCAGGTAATCCTGAAATAGGATCGGGCTAACCGTGATTTCTTGAACCAGAATGACATTGGGACCGTTGACCTCAGGTCCTTCCAGCATGAAAACATATATTCGCAGAGTTGTGTTGTATAATATTAAATCTTCATTGATCAAATAAGTTACGTATATCCATATTGTGTGCTTAATTATTGTCAATGTGTGCAGATTGTAACATAAAATAATCGTCACTTATAAACAGGATGCATTCATGACTAATTAATTGTAGGTTATAAATAAGTTGTTTATGAGCTTAGAATATTATAGAAACAAATTTGTTTACAATTTGTTAGGCATTTTCCATTAGAATGACTCACATCCAGGTCAAGTGAAAATGTGATTGGTTCCTTTCTTCAGACCTGCCTGTGGGAATGATGTACAGCTGTTTTGTGATTCTAGCGGAATTATTTATTAAAAATTATTCATTGAAGTAATAGTACTCATTGATTTTGGATTAACACATTGTTACCTAATTCAAAGACATTCTGAATTGCATCATTGTAGCTGTCACGGAATTGTATAAATCCCTTTGTTTATTAAAAACATGTACCCAGGCTTCGTTTTATTTTTTATTTTTTTTGTGTACAACGATACCCGAGGGTGATTTATGTATATTGTACAATTTTTCGAAACAGTGAGTTCGGTTCATCCTATGCCGCATGTACGAAGTGCTTTCGATGGGAAAAGCCGAATACTTCCAGCGCACAGACGATTTATGACTGCATCGTCTATGTATAAATGCCGCACCGTAAGACTAAATCTTCAAATTACAGAACGTCTTGTCAGTGAGCAGTCTACTTAAGGACTTGCAAATCTTCAGCTGTAGATGTATGTGAGTTACTTATTAATTTTTATGTATATTACCGGTTATAACTACTGTACTACCACGTTTATTTTGTGTATTTTTATGTATCTTCGGCTTACGTAGTATAATGCAAATATTTTCAATTCTTCTTTGTGACTTAGCAAGAGATTTATATTAGCAATATATATATATATATATACTTCTGGAAGTAGGTCTGTGTTGACTTTGGTAACCGCTGCTATGCCATCGCTTCTCGTCACTACGGCCGGTGCACTCCAATTCATTGTCTTCTTAGTTTCCGTCATGTTTCACAAAACAATGTCGCATCGATTCACTGCGCACAGACGCTAGCGTACCTATACAGGGAATGTGACGTCACAGGTAGCTCTCTTCGGATTGGAAGACAGACTCCGCGAAGTGACTGAATTTTGTAACGCGTGTTGGGATTGGTGAACAATTTCAATCCGTTTCGATCCGGTCTTCCACTATAAATAAACGCAGTTCACTTCATTCCCTTCATCTGTTCTCGTCACAAAGATGTGGACAAACGTTGAATCCTCTACTCTCGTATCGTCAATGCTGTTCCGTACGGACTTACCCATGTACGTTAAATCATCATGGACCATCATCCGGATCACCGATACGACTGTTTGGAAAAGAAGGATCTATATGGAGAGACACGGCTGTCTGAATCGAGTCCTCATCTACGGACCAGAGGTTAGACGAAGTTTGAGGAAGAGAAAAAGACCTATGCGATGCCCTCTATGTTAACGGAATGGTGTTAACATAAAACAAAACCAAATGCCCTTTTCAGGGCCACTTCATTTGCCTCGAAAAGATATCTCTTCTTTCTTGCCTATATGTTTGTCTATATGTGTTATATATGCCTATGTCTCTACTGTATTTGTCTCTACCTAGAGTGGTAGCCGCACGTATTCAGATCAACCACTTGCAATATTGTTACCAATCTCCAGCACCGTGACGTCACCCTACCTGTGCCATTCCTATTGACCCTATACTCAATTTTGGGGCTATAGTGCTAGGACGTGTACTTAACATTACAGTCTACGTGGGGCTATACATTTTTGGGGCTATAGTGCTGGGACCTGTACTCAACATTTCGGTCTATGTGGGGCTATATGGCCCCCATATACAACTCCTGTCCTCTTTGTTTTACCATACCATAGGTATGAAATTCAAATTCCACAGAGAAACCCTTTTATTCAGTTATTCATATGTCATGATTAATATTAGGTCTGCTTTATGAAAGTTTACACTAGAGGGAAAGAAAGTATGCCACGCTTTACACATTAGCAAAATCATTATTCAAAACTCGGGTTTTTACCTGATGAAAACAATCGTAATGAATGACAACTGACAGCAATGTATACAAAGTAAGGAAATTCCTTATCTACCGAAGCGAATATAAAATCAGTTCACTTTTGAAATGCAAATATGGACATTTAGCACACAAGATCAGATCAACCGCAGTAATACTAAGGTTTTCAGTGGCGGAAGAGCAGTATTCTTGGTACCTTGTCAAGGTTTTCAGTGGAAGTCCAACCTTGTTCTAGGCATCTTCGCTAATCAAGGTTCGGTGTATTAACCCTATCTACACATTGGCGGATCGATCAGATATGTCAGTGCTTTGTCCTAGCGACATCTATTGGATTTCATGACTTATCACCTTTGTATATAATGCTAACTAACCAATAATGTGTGACAGCGATGTATTGTACGTCGACCGAATATGATGGAGGCAATTAACTTCTAAAGGATACTTTGTAAGTTTAACATCGAAAGTATCACTAAGAACCAGAGAGAAGCCATTACAGGCGTATTTGAGGGAAAGGATGTATTTGTACAAACACCGACCGACAATGTAAAATTGTTTATTTATGAGTCCAATCCAGTTGTTGTTCCCCGTGTCACCATCGTGTAGGAACAGTGTTCAAATATCAACAACTTGATTTTTATTGGATGCGGTGGCTTGCCGCCACATCCAATGCAATTCCGAGACTCGAAGCACTGAAATATCTGTTCGATCCACCAAGGTGTAGATAGGGTTAACATATCGGAAACTTGCCTAGAGAAGATATGTTTTTGGTACTTTGTCAAATCTATTTAAAGGCATTAGAGCCTTATTCATGATACTTTGTAAAGGTTTTCAATGGCGGGAAAGTCTTGTTCATGGTTCTTTGTCAAGGTTTTCACTGGCAGGATAGCCTTGTTCATAGTACATTGTCAAGGTTTTCACTGGCGGAAGAATATTGTTCATGGCACTATGTCAAAGTTTTCAATGGCGGGAGAGCATAGTTCTTGCTTCTTTTAAAAGTGCGGCCTAAGCAATATGGATAGAACGTCGGAATATTAAACCAAGGATCGAGTTTTCGACCATTTGAAATCAGTAAATAAGTGGATATTGGTCATTCCAAAAGACTTTTTGAATAGTAGGTACAGTTTTAACATTATACTTCCCGTTTGAGGCCAAGGAGACCAATACATGTTAAATCAAATGCGTAATATTAATTTCCATTAGAATCTATAGTGTCCGATTTGAGCCATACCATTTCCATTATTGTAATGTACTCTCCACACCATCAATGTCAGCTAGAAACCCACAATTTGAAACCTCTTAAATCTTGTTGTATATAGACCCTTTCTAACATATCATTTCTATTATTGGCCATAACGCCACACTTTTCCTCTGATATATACTCATCTGAAATAGCACACTGAATACAGAGAAGTTAATGAAGAAGCAATTATTCATATGTAATGACTGTACCAATGAGCAATAGCACTCACCACCTATAAACTCCTAACCCAGCCACATAACCAGAAGTCGATTTATTCATAGCATTGAAGAGAAATATAAAATAATAAAAGACCTGTGTGATGATTTCAGATTTTTCAGGAAATTTGTAGTAAATTATATATATATATATATATATATATATATATATATATATATATATATATATATATATATATATATATATATATATTGTTACGACCATGTAATTTAATTACTTGTGTGTTAAAATTTGAATTCTTTTTATTTCATTTTTGTATCATTATATTTTATTATGATGATGATTATGATCACGGGATCTGGTATTTTTGAAAGAAACATCGTGTTTAGTTAGAACGTAAATATGACGCTTGGCTTGCATAAGCATTATTTTAGATTGCCGACTGGATAAACAATCGGCGTAAACGATTATTTGTTGCCAAGGTCATTTCTAAGCATATTTGATTACATTGTGTACTGCGATTGTTAGATGATGAAATAACCACGCATTCTGCGTGCGCGTGCATGAAATGACGTATTGGTTCGGTTTTAAAAACACTTAGGTCCCTGTGAAATAATCAGAGTCGTTCTTATACCTTTAAAAGAAGGTATTATTTTCCTTGTGCTGGAAAGAGTTTATTTTCTTTACATCTGTAGAGCTCGAGATGTTTCTTGTTATAGATGACAGCTATAGGAGTTTATCTGCTTTTTAAATAATAATTTATTTTTCCCTGGAGAGCTACACAAGTGGTTTAGGACAAAGACATTCAGTGAAATTCGTTCTAAATTGGAATAGTACAGTACAAATTGTGGTTCAACGTGAAATTCTGGAAATTTGTGTAAAGACTCCACCTGACGTCATCATCCTCCATCTTGGAACGTCATCAAGATTCCAACCTGGATTCAGTTAAAATTATTTAGTGATAAGACTTGTATTTTTTTCAGTACTAGGATAAATGTTTGGATTTTCTTCACAAACCGTAAGTCCTATTTCTTATTTTCACCTTTTCACCGTGTTTTCTAAGGAAATAAATTATTTTTGTTAAAACTTACAAAGCTTGTTGTCTTCACTCTTTTCTTTTGTTACTTTTGAACCAGCCGATACGTAACAATATATATATATATATATATATATATATATATATATATATATATATATATATATATATATATATATATATATATATATATATATTAATCTTACATGCATGGGATCTCATTAGCGGGAAAATCAAAACAATATCTGCGTGAATATGACTTGAATTTGACGATTCCACTTTCCACGGACCTCAAGATGATAGTCTTTGTCAACTGAAAGGTTCGTAAATGCGCAAACAATGCAAATAATGTTCCTGTATTCACCTAACGACCATAAATCGCGAACTCTGATTGCACACTCCCAGGTTGTTTATTTCGTTTCATTTGGTATGATCCATTATTATGGCTCTCGAAACAGTAGATCGGTAATTCACGCCAAACAACATATAACATTGCCCAAACAATTAATGTAATGATTTGTTCTATCTCAAATTTCTAGACATGTACAGGTGAAATTGTTCAGAGAATTCCATTTGTTATGAAATTAGGAGTGTTCCCTATTCCGAACTAATTTATGTTGCCATAAAGTTTATGGAATACTTTACATTATAGCGTATCCCGGTAGAAACTGACTAATCACTGAGTTGGAGAAATATCTTCCCAAGACCAAATCCCCACAATCAGCAAAAGAAAATCACTAAAATCTAGCAAAGCTATAAACTGAGACGAAAAAATAACACATTCCCTATATTTTTTACAAGATAGATGGATAAAAAGATAGACTTACAGAAATATTTTTGTATTCGTTTTGTGAAATGAGCTGCTTGTCTACAAAATGAGGTTTAAAAAGATTCTGCAAACAAAGCAATCTTAGTAACTAGCATACATGAACATAATCATCATTATAAGTTATAACATAACTGAAAACATTTTTGGTTTGAGGTGACATTGCTGAAATATGTATTTTAAGTAATAAATTATTTACAAATAATTAATTTGTTCTTTACTATTGACAAGACCGTTTTCACAAAATTCACGTTACACCGGTCGCCACATTATTCATATAGCTGTTGGTGTTGAATATTCTGTCATTAATATTGTAATGTCTGATTACGCTTGTTGCGATTTGTTATAATTTATATATATATTAATTCAAATTTCATATTCATGTCATCACATCGCATACACCAGTTTGGACCTTTAAGCTTTAGAGCTGATGATTTGAAATGCCTGCGCATCTTTTTCTTAAATGTCTTGAAGGCATGAGACATTGGACCCACTAGTTCTACCAAAAGTATCTCGGTCAGTATCCCGGTAATAGTGTCAACAACTTTTTGTCGAGTTTCTGATCATGAAGACTGCAAAATATTTACTCAGAAAGGTCGTAATTCACAACAAACGAAGGCGAATTATAAATCACGTGCCATAAATTCAACATACAGAAATAATTTTCAAAAATTAAACACTATAATTGTTACACACAATGAAAAATTATACATATTGAGTCCATGAACCTATAAGCACGTGCAATGTGACGGCAGTAAGAGTAACGAGGTTAGAAAGGGTATCGTCATCTAAAACTGACATTTTCTTGCCGCTCTTCTTAGTCTTAGTTAATTATATTGCTTTTCTGCTATTCTTGATGACAGTAATATAGTTACAACTATGTGCAAAACTATTATAGACTCTGATTTACCGGGGTATTATAGGACGGCAGATCTTTGCTTGATATCATAATTAGAGCTATCACTGTATAACCTGATCTGGGAACCGTGGGATCTCCGTGGTTAGCGTGCCAGACTCACGCCCGAAAGATTGCTGCTTCGAATCCAACCATCAAACCAGCCTGGGTCAGAGGCCGTGATGTGTCCTTGGGCAAGACAGCAAGACACTTCACTCGGATTGCCTCAGCGCTAAATAACCTGCTTATGTTGCAGCACCGTACAACAACAAAGCAAAGAAAATCAAACCCTAGTCTGCTGGTGGATAATGCGACGGCATATCTTGGTTTGCACTGTTCACTGTCGGATATTGTCTGGGTATTCGACAGCATATGAATTTTTTGAAAATTAAAGATTTAGTTCTGCAAATTTGCACACAGAATTTAACAAAGTTAATGTATCACTAGGGGTTAAAAAATGAAACCAAATTAATAAACCTATGGCAAGATGAATTTATGTATAGTACGAGGCGGAAGTATACAGATATTGTGGGTCCATCAGCGATGACGTAATCAAACAAGCGCTAGAGAGATCATTGTATAATATTGGCTTGTAGACTCGCAGTCTGATTCGACAATGGTGCACTAGAATCACCTATAAACAGTGCTTATTTGAGAGTCGCTCATGTTTTCTCTTGATTTCCGTGTCTTTGTTGTTTCATATGTTATGAAATTTAAATTCCACAGGGAAATCCATTTATTCAACTCTTCATGTCAGGAGGTACTTTAAGTCTGCTTTGTGAAAGTTAGCATTTAAGGAAAAGAAAGGGTGACCCGCTTTACACATTAGCGAAGGATTATTTAAAAATCGGCTGTTTTATCTGAAGAGAAAAATTCTAACGAATGACACCTGAAAGTAATGAACACAAAGATAGGAAACCCCTTATCTACCCCACCAAGTATCATCAGTTCACTTCAGAGATGCAAATATGGGTACACGAAATCAATTCAAGCGTAGAGATATCAAGGTTTCCGATGGCAGAAGAACCTTATTCTTGGTACCTAGTCAAGGTTTTCAATGGCTGTAGAACCTTGTTCTTGGCATCTTCACACGCCAAGTTTCTGATATGTTAACCCTATCTACACTTGCCGGATCGACATGATATTTCAATGTTTTGTCCTAGCTACATCTATCGGATTTCATGAATTGTCTCCCTTCGTATATAATGCTAACTAACCAACTGTGAGAAATAGCGGTGTATTCTACTTTGGCCGATAATGGTGGAGCCAATTAAGTTCAAAGGATACTGTTTAAGTTTAACATCGAAAGTATGCCTAAGTACCAGGGAGAAGCCATTACAGGTGTATTTGAGGGAAAAGACGTGTTTGTACAAGCACGGACCGGAAATGGAAAATTGTAATGTACTCTCTACAGCATCAATGTCAGCCAGAAACCGAAAATGTGAAACCTATTTAAATCTTGTTGCATACAGACTCATTTTGACATACGATTTCCGTTAGATGCCACATCGCCACATTTACTACTGATATAATGTCCGTCAACTGAAATAGCACACTTAATACAAAGAAGTTAATGAAAAAGCAATTATTTATCTGTAATAACTATAGAAATGAGCGATAGCACTCACCACCTAGGAATTGCTTATCAAGCCAGCAAATCAGAATTCGATTTATTCATGATATTGAAGTTGGATATTACACAATAAAATGCGTGTTCGCTCATTCCAGATTTTTCAAGTAATTTGTAGTAAATATTATACAATTACTAGCAGTACCTTGACATAACTTCATTAAAGTTCTCTCCTGCATAGGATGCAGTGTATATATATATATATATATATATATATATATATATACACACACACACACCAGGAAATTAAAAAAAAATACCTACATGAAGTCGACGATACCACTTTGCCAACAACCTCATGACAAAAGTCTTTGTCAAGATAAATGTTCTTAAATACGCAAATAATGCAAATAATATTTATGAAGTCACCTAATGTCCACAAATCGCGAACTCTAATTCCACACTCCCAGGTTGTTTGTTGCTTTACATTTCGTATGATCCATTAATATGCCACTCGAAACAGTAGATCGGTAATTCACACCAAACAACACATAACTTGACCTAAACACTCAATATAAAGTATTCTTTTATCTCAAATTACAAACCATGTACAGGTGAACCTATCCAGAAAAAACTCGTTATGTTAGGCAATTAGGAGGATTCCTTCTTACGAACTAATTTATGTTACCATAAAGTTTCTTGAGTACTTTACATTATGAAGTATCACCGTAGAAACTAGCTAATCGCTCAATTTGAGAAATATCTTCCCAAGACCAAATCCCCACAAACAGCAAAAGAAAATTACAAAAATCTAGCAAAGCTATAAACCGAGACGAAACAGACAAATAACATATTCCCTAGATTTGCTACAAGATATATGGATAGAAGGATAGACGTACCATAAATTTTTTATCTTCTTTTTGTGGAATAAGGTATTTGACCATATAATGAGTTTTAAGAAAGATTCTGCAAATAAAGCAATGCTAGTAACTACTATACTTTGTGATACACATGAACAAAATCATTAAGTGATATCTGGAATCATTTTTTGTTTGATGCGGTATGGCTGAAATATATATTTCTTTTAAGTAATACATTATTTACAAATGGCTAATTTGCTCTTTACTATCAAATTGACAAGACCATTTTCACGCAATTCAATTTACAACGGTCGCCACGTTATTCCTATAATTGTTTGCGTTGAACATTCTGTCCTTAATATTGTAATAACTGTTTTACGCTTTTCGCGATATTGGTAATTTGTGATAACGTTTCATGCCACAATTATGTTTGAAAGAAATTTCTCTCATATTTCCGACATTACATAAAATTAAAGTTAATATAATTTATCCGATGGAACCAATATTGTGTTTCAGCAGCATAAATGTATGTAGTGACTTTAAAGAGTAATTTTCAAACTAAAGCGTATATCAGTGACATTTGCTGACAAAATGGCCCCTGAAATGATATGTCACTGACCCAGTCTAAACTGCAAAGCATTGCCACATGGATAGAATTGAAGACTAAAATGAAGTGTCATTGTGCCAGTCCGATATGCGGACATTGCTACATGGATGAAAATAAAGCCTAAAATGAAGTGCCACTGCCCCAGTCCGACAGGAAAGGCATTGTCACATGCATAGAAATTAAGCCTAAAATGAAGTGTATCTGCCCCAGTCAGAGATGCAGACATTGCCACATGGATGGAAATAAACCTATTAGCATAATTATGAAACATAATAGAAATTTTTCTAAACGCTTTTGCGTTAGTCATTTCTATAATTAAAGAACATAAGTATTTTTATCGATTTGTTTGCAACGACTTGCTAATATCCAAAGTAAGTTAAAGATATACATGAATACTATAATGCAATATTACCTTCTCGAGGCATTGGGGTAAAGTAATAACATACTAAGGTGTTCGTGCCATTGACGTCTATATGAATAAATACAATCTACGTGTTTTGAAGGATCAAATAAACATGTTTTGGTTTGAAAAATTGGGAAGAATACTTATCATATTTCGAATTACATTCCTTTCAAGTGCACTGGATCAAGCAAGGGATCACGTGTGTCAGGGATTGATTAAGATAAATGCAATAAATTGACAAAGAACAGTGCAAAACTAGTATCTAACTAGCATGAGCGCTTTCGACTCTTAATGAGTCATTTTCAAAGGCATATACAAAACATAGACAAGACAAACAAATAAAACGGAAAAACCGTAGTGTTTGCAAAACTTTACACTGCTGTTTCTACAGGAAATACACCTTTAAATGTATTATGTTTCAACTAGTTTATATCAACTTGTTGCGGATACTGGAACATATTTGTATTAACGTAGAAATCGATGAGTCATAACGACATCTGTCATTTTATGTACATTTATGTCAATGTTCTAAGGCGGCGTATCCAGTAAGATTCCTTTTCTTTAATGGTTTCGGAACACCAGCTGGGGCTGTTAGCAATTGCTATAAGTGTTATATCACCGAAAGTGTGGCCAGGGGAGATGTGTTCTGCGACCGGGCTTCTGTACAGCTTCTTTTTCATCCAGTCAGATCTATGAAGGTTGATCCTTTTGAGTAGCTTTTCAGTTTCTCCGACATACTGAAGGCTACAGATCTTACATGTGATGAGATAAATTACATTCTCAGTTTTGCACGTTTTGTTTGGACCATGTATGTTTAGTTTGTCTCTAGTCACTGTGCTAGAAAATGTCCTGGTCTCTATCATATGTTGACAGGTTTTGCATCTTTTATCGCCACAGGGGCCAGATTCACTAGGGTGATCTTGACTAGTGATTGGCGTTAGCTTCGCTCTGACTAGGATGTCATTGAGGTTTTTTGGTAACCTCACAAGTCTAATAATACGCATATGTCACGTGACAAAGGCTGGTGTAAAGAAACAAAGAAAAGAGTGAAGCCAACAAGCTTTGTAAATTTAACAAAATAATTTATTTCCCTAGAAAACAAGGTAAAAATATGAAAAAGGACTTACAGTTTGTGAATATAATCCAAAAATTAATCCTGGAATTTAAAAATATAAGTCCTATCACTAAAAAGTTCTGAATGAACCTAAGTTTGAATCCCGACGAAGTTCCAAGTTGGAGGACGATGCCGTCAGATGAAGTCGTTGTACTGATGTCAACAGTTCCTCGTTGAATCACAATTTATAATGTTCCAGTTAAGAATTCCAGAATAAATTTCCACGAAATGTCTTTGTCCAAGAATTTTGATGAAGAAGAGTATTTTCCAGGGTGAATAAATTATTTTAAGTAAGAAAAACTGAATTCAAAATGGCAACAACAGGAATATCTTTCAGCCTCAAGGTATTATTTACAACTGACCAAAAACACTGAGAATGAGTATTAAACCCAACTAAGAACTCAATTTCAGACCCACGTGATGGGTCACGTGATCACTTACTACAAGTCAATTAGCACGTAGACTACTATAACCTCAACTAAGAAATAAATATTCCCACACTGGAAATGAATTTGTTTAAAAAAAGCTGTTTACAACAGAACTAACATGTAGGCTGAACATGACCTTGGTAATGACCAATCATTTTCACTCTGTGTTTACCAATCTCTGAACCAAAGTCAACTAAAAATAAAATGTAGCAATACTTTTGCGTCCTAAACAGGCTAAAAGAACTGAACTGAATTTACTGGGGAAAATGTCAAATCCAGTAAAAATTTATCATTACAACAAAATGTAATGAAAAATTAAAAAATAAATAAAAAAGAAATTAAAATTAACACACAAGCAATTAAATTACATATACGTAACACATATGTAAACATTCTTGCGACTGTCTACAGTTGATTCACGATCAATGATCATTTTCCCTACATTAATCATTAGTGACGTATGAAAATAGCGATAAAAAGTATTAATAATCCCCGTTTTATAAATGAATTTAAGGCGGTACACATTTTCATTACAATCCTTTCTGATTTCTGTTCCCCCTTCCCCTCTCATGCATAACGGACAAACTATGCAGAAATGTGGAGTGAGAGAGAAAAGGAATTTGGGCTGGATTAAAAAATTGAAATAGAAATTACACCAAGAAACTTACAAGAATATGGTTCGACGTAACGATATAAGTACACTTTTCTTGGGATTTATCTACAGTGTTTATCAATGATACAAAGTTGCAAACCATGTCGACGGTAAATTTCTCGGTTACGTGGTACAGATGCTGTGATGTATGTAATGTTTTGTTGTTGTTGCTGTTTCTTAAACATACTATAATCTTCTAATAATCAATTATTATTAATTAAATATGAAAATGTCCAATGGCCGGACTCTCTCTGACTCTCTCTCTCTCTCTCTCTCTCTCTCTCTCTCTCTGGACCATCGTAGCAAGATACTGGCTAAAATCTACTCGTGTCATCCCACGATGTCTCTGGACTTATGAATGATGGTAAAAGTTAAGTCAAACCGACCAAAGGATGAGAGAGAGAGAGAGAGAGAGAGAGAGAGAGAGAGAGAGAGAGAGAGAGTTTATGGTCGGTACTACTGTTACTCAAGCAGAATAATGACTTAGATCAACTTTAAAATATATTAAAATATTTTAATTACGTCTTGTTGGTTCGTCATTTCGCTTAGTTTCTATTCCACATTAATTACCATGCGCCGGTACATGAATGGCAAAGCGTTCCTGTGAATGGCGTAGTTAACTAAGTGTTTGAAGTGCTCTACTTTTATCATTAAAACCATCTTTCATGTTTAAATCAAACGTGTGTATTATATTAATTTAATCAATGTGAACGAAAAATAGAAACAAAGCAAAGAAAACAATCAACTTATCAATATCCAAAGGTGATTGTGAAAAGCCACAAAAGGCGCAGAACTACATTTTTTAGCGGACACACTCGGGATGTGAGGAGTTCATTCACTTGGTCAATACACTGCTGCCTGAAGTAAATCTTAACTCCGTTCAAAGGGCAAATTTATCTTTTGTATGTGATATAAATAAAATATATGTACAGTATGTACGCTGTATCAATGCTATACCACTCACTGTATAAATTTTTCATTTAAAGGAAACTCGAAAATCCTCGTTTCCTTTTAATGAAAAATTCATACATCTCGTGGTATATCATTGATACAGCGTATATACTATACATCTCTCTCTCTCTCTCTCTGTCTCTCTCTCTCTCTCTCTCTCTCTCTCTCTCTCTATATATATATATATATATATATATATATATATATATATATATATATATATATATACTTGTTTCATGGTCTCACTTTTGCCTCTCATGCACCAAATGTAATTGTATGGGCAATACAAGACAAGCACATTATCTGGAAAGAAACCTATTGTTCTTTAGATGTAGAGTTTAGGACATAAAACTAATTTTCCTGAAAAAATACTTCAATAGCGATAAAAATATTATTTTAAATTCAAACTCCTCGTTATCAGTTCATAAATCATTAAGTCATTCTATGATTCGGTGTCACGTATTGACTGAAGATGCTAATTTCAAAATTTTATTTTAGTTTTTTGTTAATATGCTCCTACACCACGTGCTACTAGTTTATCTTTCTGTAGTGTACATTGCAGCATCTAATTTTATATTTTATCTACACTTGAAGCTAAGATTGGACATTCTGGAACTGGATCTATATTTCATGTTTTGGACCGTCTTGTGATATAGCCGTTCTCATGTACCTCTTTGTCAGTTCCTAATCCGACTAAAACTCATCTTGTTAATAAAAGGATATTTCAAAACAGGTCCATGAAACGAAAGGTATAACATTTTGCTTGGACATAGCAATCATTAATTTTATAGCTCTCACGATTCTCATGGAGTGTCAGGTTATTCTGAGCTCTGAAAGTGCAATTTTTCATGTAAGTTTACCTGTATCGTTGTCATTCTCTTACGTCATAAACTAAACGAGCAATAAGGCCTTATTTTCTTTTCCTGGTTACAAATCAGATATATGATGTATGCATCTTGGAGTTTTCGTACCAATTTACCGCTGATGAATGAACTTCGAATGTGTCCTGTTGAAGCTTCCGATCATATTGAAGTCAAGAATTAGTAAGAGCAATGGCTTATGATTTTGTCCCCCCCCCCCTTTGGTTACAGCTATTTATAGCTTCAGTGCAATATATTCAAATGTATATATATATATATATATATATATATATATATATATATATATATATATATATATATATATATATATATATATATAACGCCATGATAATCGGAGTTATTGGTAATGCTTTATATTCAAACACGAAGGCACAAACTCTTGCGAGTCGCGACACCTCAGGGCTTGAAATATGAGTTTATGTCGTGCACTAACACCTAGCGGTTAACAGTACTTTAATTGATGAATTTCTTCCTGGATACTAGTGTCCTAAACGATCACTTATCCTCTGCCTCGCTATGTTTACCTCTACCCAGTTTAACGTTAACTGCAGAGAAAAAATCGGAATGCAGAGAATACACCATTCATTGCTCTCTGGTATTATATGTTTATTTCAGTTACATCATTTTGGAATTAATTGTTTCATTCATATTATCTGTTTGTTTCAGTTTATAACATCTTGGAATTAAGGGCTTCATCCATATTGATAACTACATACAGCTGCCCAAAAGCATCTGGCATGTATTCAGACCTCTGTACAGACCCAATGAGGACTTACATATCCTGCAATGGGTCCAATTGTTTTCATTGTTGCGTTTGGTATGATGAGCAGATGATTAAATTTTGTTCAGCTAAAACTCCGGGTCTTTTTTCCAACTATCAGTGTCAAAAAGCCATTTACAATACATGAAAACACATGCACAGACAAACCTTATTTTTGTACACTTAATAAGAATGCAGTGCTGGTCATGCAAATTGTTATGCTATCTTGACCTATCTCCAACTGAAAAAGTGTGATCCATTTCTCGCCTCTGCTAAGCTGGAAGGATGCATTTATTATAAGAAGAATTTAAGGACATGCATTTCGAGTCGGCTCTGAATGCATTCGCGTGAACTTTGTGATATTGGCACCAAGGTCAAAAGGTGAGCAAGTACGCTGCATGATAAACTGCCATTCAAAGTTGATAATGCTTTAAACTTTCAATAATATACACAAACAATATAGAGAAAACTAACCTGAAGTCTTCGTCCACATGCTAAGGACTTCATCAGCAGAGTGATTTATTCCACTGATTGTTAACAGTGCCCAATGGAATGGTGAGCGATGTTAACCAATTGTCGCAGATATTCGGCATGTTGTAACGGCCCCCATCCCTGTTCAGCGTCTGTCTGTGTGCACGGATGTAGAGCGATTCTTTTACCCCCGCTCAAACCAAGCTTGTTCTCAATCTATGATTTTTATTGCGTTCCAGGTTCCAGTGTGGCAAGCTAAACATTATGGATGTGGCGTGATAATAAAGACGAGCTTGAACTTGGTCTTCGATGTTCATTAAATCTCGCTTTCAATGTGTTGTCCGTTTCCCAAATATAGTCGTGATGGCATTGACTTTTACCCTGTCCCTCACACTTAATGTCATAAATAGGTCCACAAATATCTCTCTTATCAGATTTATCCTTAGGATGAACCAATATTTGTCTTAGGGTCCGGAACGATTTGAAACAAACATTAATTTTTGTCGTGTAAAATGGGCTTGGGGCATTCGAAAGTCTCTTTTACATATGGTAGAATGATGTTACCATTCGAAACTATTCTCCCAATTGGTCTACCTTCCCCAGTATTGTCATTAGGACTAAAGCTGAGCTTGTTCGAAACCTTCTTAATCGCCCATTCTGAATAATGACACCTCTTGAGGGTAGCATTGACACGATCTAGTTCTTGATTTAAATATTTCGGGTTAGATGTGACAACTTTTGCTCTGATCTAATGGATGGTACGAGTCATCAAGTAATCTGATGGTACGAGTCATCAAGTAATCTGAAGGTACGAGTAATCAAGTAATATGATGGTACGAGTCATCAAGAGATGTTAACTGTCAATAGAGATTAGATCTGCTGATGAAGTCCTTTGCTTGCGGACGAAAGCTTCAGGTTAGCTTTCCCTATATATTTTGTACATGTGATTGAAAAGTTAAACACATTGTCAAATATGAATAATGATACTACACAGTTAATCTTTCACCAAAGTATAAACTGTCGTTGTTTTGTAATTAAACATCTATAGGATAAACAAATTTTATTAAAAGGGTTTAATTTTTAAAATTTTAAAACAGACGTTAATGCAAACTCTCAATAACTAAGACCTTGACTTCAAGATTTAAAGGTGCGCTTTTGTGACGGAAAACAATTTACCACGGCTTCAAAGGGTTCACCCATAGCATGAACAGAACGCAACAAGATGTGTAGGCAATTTAAACAAAACGAAATAATTTAGCATAAACGTTATTTAAACTCCTCTGAAATATTATTACTGTATTCTTCTGATTAATGATGCCTTCCTGGCAGTAAACGTTCTTCAGCTCCAAACTGATTTATTTGATTACTGTCAAAATATGATGTCTTTTTGAATTTACTAATGCAACATTGGAAACTGGTGGTAGTCAATGGTTTCCTGACTGAGGACAAGGATGTGTGTTTCCTATTGAGACCACTTTTCATTTATCTGATTCTAATTAACGTCGAGGTAGGACAATTTTATGTCCGTCACAGTTGGGTAAATTTCGTACTCAGCAAGGCTTTTTAGTTTCTTGTGTCTGGACGTGATGTTCTTGCAAGTAAAAGTGATCATACATGCACAACGGTATTCAAAATCGAATCTTACATAGTTCTCGTAAACACAAGAAAGTTTTTGTAATTAAAACCTTTCCCAAACGCCGAGACCACGCTATACAAGCCAGACAGTGATATTTTTTTTTTCTATAGTTTTCATCACACAAACGTCAATTGCCATTTAAGTAACCATCTGTAAGGGCTCTGTGTCCCAAGAGATGCCCGGCATATCAATGGCATTATAGTTTCGGGAGATTTGCATACTAAATATGTAAAGTCAGTGTTGTCAGTTTCAATTTGTTGTTTTTCTTTAATGATAGAGAAGTAGTTACATTGCTAATGACAACAAGAAAGTTACATATGCAAGACAGTACTAATTAGACCTGGATTTTACTAGCTTAAGAATTTATCCTGGATTTTACGAGCTTAAGAATATATTCCTTGTATAAGGTTGGTATTTATTTCCGACTGCGTAAAACTAAACACGTAAATTTATAGACAATCCGTTGTTAAGTTTGGTCCATGTTTCATGCAAGCGTTAAGTAACACATCATTTATAGCTGAGTACTGTTTCAATGGCCTTTTGCCACTTTTTGTTTTATCTGTAATTTATTTTAAAAGCAACTAATGATATCTCTGAAAGTAATTTTGTTTCTCCATGTACATGAAAATTCTTAAATGCACGCAAATCAATTAACACGAAGAAAAAGATGTATCGTAAGCAAAATGTTTAAGTGACAGTGATGAATTTGTTAGATTTTACGGACAAATCTAAATAAAACGTAAAATATTCACAAATTTCATTTTTCATTCAGTTTTTATTGTCCGAACATTCTGTCTAGACATATGCTAATTACGATCGAAGCTGAGTTGAGGCCTAGTCTAGTTATGAATATAACGCGTAAATATATATAATATAAGGTATCAGAAAAGTTATACCCTAGCAATTTAAATGTAGAGGCACTAAAGATGTTATCATTATCTTCCAGTACTTTACGTATAGTCCAGTACAAAAAGAAACGGAAAAACACGGCTAATCCCAATCATGTATTATCATTATTTAAAAGGTCATTCGACTTGTGAAGCAATAAACTCTTAGATTTGTATCCTTTGTTTCACAACAATGGCAATATCGATAAGAATTCCTTGTAATTCAGGAATATTACTTTGGTCAGTCTATGAACTTGCACGAAATAAATTACATGACTAATCCTCGACGTCAAGCAATATTATTCAGTAAACAACTTGACATCAAGTTCTTTACCTCGTGGGTTTGTAGTTATTATATATTATCTAATACAATTTACTAAACTTTGTCTCAATGCGAAGTTATATAATGACACAAATACACTAGAAACAACAGAAGACGGATGGTATCTCCCTTACAAATTGAACTTTGATATTGTTGTGTTGGCTTAACGCCATTTTTCAGCACATGGTGGTCAACGTAATTGGTGGAGGATTAACCGGTGAAAACGCCAGGAACAATTACAAACAGTTGACCTTTGTGCTCAGTGAAAAGATATACGAAATAAAAGAGGCAGTAACACGAGTTGCGATTGAATAGTATACAATTTTAATTTATGCAAAAGAAGCAGGTTAATCTTACATCTATTCCTTAAATAGCTTTGAAATACCTTGCAAAATGGAAAGAAGCAACATTTATCCATACCCAGTGCAATTCATGTTTGAGTTCATAACTATCAGGGACAAGTACCTGACAATAGAAAGGTTCAATCTGCATTATGCTTTCCTACACATTACTCCTTCAAAGACTTCTGTCTAGTAGAACTTATTACAATTCTTTTGAAACAAATCTGAGCTAATATTGCTGCTCTATTATAGTGTTAAAGTTATCAAAACAAATAGGGTATAAAGCAATAAGCGACACAAATAAAATCTGAAGAACACAATTATCAAGTTCCCAATATCCGGTTTAAGAACACATTTTACTGAGGATTCTAATTTACTGTTCATATTGCGTACCACATCGACATATATAATCTCTTATTTCACGTAGTAGTTTCATTAGCTGAAGGAACAAGATCCTGACGTCAGACAGAACAATGGTTCCGAACACCAGAAACAATACCATGATTCCGAGGATAAAGCCAAATACTTTTGCTGACTTGCGCTTGTCAGGGGCACATGTTTTCTGTCTCACTGAGGAAGCTAGTGTATTTTTGTCATGTGTCATCTCTTTCTTGATCTGTAATAATAATAATAATAATAATAATAATAATAATAATAATAATACATTAAATTGAGTGCATGTACGAAGATTTTTCAAAGTGCTCCTTTTCATGACTTTATACATTTCGTTTTCATGCTTGTTTATTAGTTAGCTATCTAGACAACCCAAACTTGACACATTAGCTAAATTATGCTTTTGTGAAGTATTTCACTTTTACAAGGTGGAAAAATTGAACTCCTGACCTAATGCTATTGGATGCTATTGGAAGTAAAGACAGAGAGGTTTTACTATTGCGTCTTAATTAAGTATATGCTTATGTATTTGTTACTTTCTAGCATAGAATTTTATCTGCAATGCAAACAACAGTTATTTGCATTATTGAATATGTAACGTGCACATGTTTGTAGGTATTTATATACTGTATATGTACGTATGTATGTAGGCATGCATGCATGCATGTATGCACGAACATGGTTTTAAATGCATATCAGCACAATCCTAAGCATCATTCTCCACTAGATATTTTCCTTCCCCTCTGTTTGATTCTCAGAAGGGTGAGTATTTAATGGTGATCGTTATATTATAACACTAGGTGCTAGTGATTCTTACTTTACTCATTGCTTTACATCAGACCATCATGCATCTGTGTGTAGGCTTGAGTTTTGTTCAATAGATTTGGGTGCTGGTGAGTAGGTGTAGATACTGGACAGTTAAACGGTGTATTGGTCACCGTGAGCTGGTGTTGGTCACTAAGAATGGGTCTTAGTAAACAGGTGTGAGTGCTGGTCAGTTGGTGTGGGTGTTGATCAATAAGACTCTGTATTGATCAGTAGTTGTCAATGTTACATAGTAACAGTGTGTGTTGGTCATTAAGATTCGGTGTGGGTTAGTTAAAATGGATGCTGGTCACTTAGGCTGGGGTTCTGGTTAGGAAGTGTTCGCACTGGTCTGTAAAAGTGTATGTTGCCCAGTAGCTGGTGGTTGTTTTGTCAGGATTTGTATTGTTCAATGATGTCCTTGTCATATTCAAGTTCAACCAAACAGTTACATATTGTTAATCTTATGGAAGTTTTGAACTTTAGTTTTCCCTCTTGTTTTCACATAGGTACATCATTTTCATCCTATGACAAATATTAAATTCTTGATGCCACCATACAGGTTCGTGTTATTAAACCTACGGATTAATTTTAAATTCCCTTGACTTCATACAGGCCCATTACAATATGGCAGCCGTACTGTTAATTCCTATTGTCGCCATTGAAAACCATTTATTGCCACATCGCTTTCCCGATATTACTTGTGTATTCTATGCGCGATGGACACAATACGACCACATCAACTCATCTCTCCAGTTTTCTATACCACATCAACTCATATCTATAGTTTGCTATATGAAAAGAGTTTCACTCTCCAAAAATTGATTTGTTGTAACGAAGATTGTGTGTGGACTTCTCAATCCACATATTGTGCGAAGCGAATAAAACATTTTCATTAATACGCCAGTTAAAGTTATACCAATGGGATCTCCAATGCAGAAAAGATTGTTTGCAGAGATGTTTTGGCTGCCTCATATGTTCTTTATTGCAAAACTTATTAGTGCCACCAAGCATCCAATAGTACAGAATACGTTTTCCTGGTTTTATGAGTAAGTCGCATTTCTATGAGACTTGATATTTTATAGAGTTCTCAGCTGTTAGGATCTGCAAGAACGTCTGCATTGAAAGGGAGTCCAACAAATAATGTAATTAAATCTAGGGTATGAGAAAGGCTTCAGTTTCTACAAGAAATTGGGGCATGTATCTGATACCAAACAATGGTTCCAGTATCGGAAATCAAAATATTTGGGCCTGTATCTGATACCAAACAATGGTTCCAGTATCGGATATGAATATATTTGGGCCGGTATCCGATCATCAACTCAATAATGTTTGCAACGGCAGCTCCAACCTTGTATTGTTTCTTCAATACGTCTATTTAAAGGGAAATATGGCCATGATATGATTTTTTATTTGATTTTATTTTCTCTGAAAAATTAGGATTAGCACAGATCATTTTAAATTTGTTAAGATCAAACATTACATGCTATAAGTTAAATAACCACAGGAGGAGTTGTGGAGTGAACCGTTTTGCAGTATTGGTTGCAAATGATTTCGGCAGCTGGTAGATGATCGCGAATGCCTATGCCAACTGATGGAGTGGAATTTTCTTTTCATTCATGCAAGAGTTTGCTTTTAGGCCTAAGAATGACATTATATGCTGCATCAAATGGATTATACGATACTCTGACTGCATACTAAGGTACAAATATCGAATATCTGAGGTAAAGCGGTGGTCTATTTGCTTCAACACAGATGCTTTCTGAAGGGAAATTTCGAAAGTCACCCAGACACAGTCGACATCATTAATGTTGTATGGGACCAATCATCTGCAAGCTGATTGATAATATATATTAATATACAGCCATAGTCAAATTTCGACCTTTAACAAATCCTGCTTAAATTAAGCGAAACCTTTCTGTCTGCTCCCTACTTGTGCTTGTTACAACTCTAAGTCTTGGGCTGCTTGTCAGTTGTCGCTAAAGTATTTAACTAAGTGAAGGAAAATTTGCTTGCAATGCAGACTAAGTCCCAAAACGTTCCTCTTCTATACAACTGGAATTTAATTTCTGACAAGAGAGTGTTTTGGGATTGTCATGTGTTTTGTGCTTTTGGCCTAAATGCATACAGAATTTCTTAAATTTCAAACTTTTGAAAGCATATTTTCTGTGAACATTTTAAAACAAGATTTTAATTAGGTCTACAATATACGCAAAGCAGAAAATAGATTTGACTGTGTACACGAAAGTCCAAAACCTGTTCGATCTGTTCTTCAATTATTTTATTTCTCATTTCGGCAGGGACCATTTTGTTTCTCTCCAGCTGCACATTGAGAGATTGGAATTCGTCACATCTGCACATGCATTTATCATCAGATCCCTGTCTACTGCCATTTGCTGAGCTGGAAATATTATTTAGAAGCTTGGTGGAACTGTTCGTAAATTCTATTTTTGACGTTACCGTAGTGTTTGTCATCAAGCTAATGCTGTTGCTTTCTAGGGTCGTGGCTCCCAACAAGTTACTATCTGATACGATTGCAGAACTATCTATTGTCGTATTAGAACCTGTAGAAGAAATGGTTTACACCATCATGTTAAAATGGGTTGTAATGTTAAACAGTGCTTATGAAAGTTAGTTAAACCTTTCACAGTCGACTGAAAGTGATTGTAAAACCTAGATTAGACAATAAGGTCCACCACTATGAAATTCTGATCTGACTTCCCCTTGTCCAGGTGTAAGTTTGCCAATAACATAAAAACGAGATTATCACTTTGGGCATCTAGAAATTATTTCCTAGGTCAAATCGCAAGAGTTTGTAATTGACTCTTTGCAAAGTTCACTGCCAGCTATTTTATCCACTATTTCACTAGGACAATGGGAATAGAGCATAGGTTCTCATAATGCCATCAGACTTCATCTTTACTCGAAGGAATAATATATTTGTATCAGCTGGAATGAGAAGAGTTTGATATATATTTCTGACTGACTGTAGGACAGGGAAAAATATTGGACAATCAAAAGCATGCATTCTCGATGCAGAAAGTCTGGAACTTATGAATCACATATCCACGGTGTAGGAAGTCTGAATCTTGAAAGGACAACATACATATCGTCGACTTAAAATGATAGCTCGCCCTGTAACATAATTTGCATTTAATAGTATGCTACTCACACTTGGAACCTTGCAAATGTAGCGTGGCAATTTTGTCCCGCAGTCCACTTGAACCCACCAGAATGTAGCTGGATTTATTGCTAAACACATGGAATAGTTCGCTGCGAAAACATATGACGAACATGAATAAAATTCAAATTCACACGAACGATGCAAAGCTATGTCCGGCAAAGTCTTTATAAAGAAAATCTGGAAAATTCCTGTTTGTTTATTCTGAATATACATAATGATTACAAGATAAATAACAACAAAGAATTAGACGTGAAGTCCAGATTATTGATCTTTTCACGGTAGAATCTATATACAATTATATCAGTAAATCAACAGAGTCAGCAGAGAGAACAAAGCTTTCTTTAATTTGGGACTGAATACTTAATATATCAGAGTGCATTGTCTTTGTTTAGAGATAGAAGTGAAACGAACGCAACTCGGCAGCAAAAGTAGATTTTACCACGCTTTCCTCAATTATATATCCACATTGGTACAACCACTGCCTTGCCAAGGACTTAATGTATCCAGCCTCAAGACAGCTGTAAACTGTCACTTATCCGATCATTGAGGTTGAGATCTATACATCAAATGGTCTACAATTTGTACTAAATCACACGCGTGCGCGCACTCACACGTAAGTACGCATGCACAAGCAGGGATGAAAATAGTCAACCAACTCGTCACGAAGAGCATGGCAGTCGTTGACCCCGTTTAGAAAGGTGCCTTTTATTTCAGCTGTGAATGAAGACAAACTATTTGACTTTGATGCAGTAGATATTTTATTTTAAACTGCAAAACGTGATATTCTCTCTCTCTCTCTCTCTCTCTCTCTCTCTCTCTCTCAACAACATATCCTGCGGTACATTAGCCCTTCAAGAAGCAGCATTAAAATCTTTGTGGAGTTGGCGAAAGCAAAAATAGTAGTAGTAGCCGCAGCGACAAAAGCAGTAATATTTATATCAATAGGTATGGAGACAAGTGTAGTAACGATAGTTTGTGACAAAGTTCACTGGTGTTGTCTTGATGGCTTGGTGCTATTAGGACTGGAAGTGGTTTATTCATGTGTTTTAATGGTACCAATTGTATTGTGTGTTGTCAGTAGCGGCAGTGTGCTAATGGTGATTTTATTGAAGAGTCGTTGTTTCAGTTGCGGTAGAGAATAGGGCATTGGTGTAAGAAGGGTAATTGTAATATACAGCGACTGGGGGACGCATGGGGACATATATTAACTCCTTAAGTTAACATGCGGCTGGCCCTTGGGGTATGTACTGGAAATACTGTGTTAAATTTGTCCATAGGTTTAAATTGGTGGTAAATGGCAATATTGTTAGAAGTGGCTAAACTCATTTTAAGGTACGTACAGGGAATCCTATGTTAAAATTATTCATGGATTTAACATTGCGGGGTACATGGTACCATTGTTACAAGTGGTTCAACTAAATTTATGAGGACTCACGGAAAATGTACAATTTGTCCATAGTTTCGGACAAAGTGTTTACAGTGACAAACGGTAATGGCAATGGGAAAATCGGTCGAAAGTTTATGGAGACATATGGCCCTTGTAATGCTACATTTTTTACCGTCATTCCAAAACACACCCTTACGATCAAACGAAAAGGGTAGGAGTATTTATACACCCTGACAATACTTACATTCATACAAAGACAAAAGAAGAAGAGTAGAATGTCAAAGAAGAGGGCTGAAATAGACACGCACTCTTACACACAAATATACTATAATGCAAGGGTAGTAAGTATTTAAATACACACTAGTACATACTAATAAGACACACAGAAGAGAGAATGGGTAAAAATGGGTTCTAAGTTTCAATTGTCTACAACCGTTGACCTCAATGAGAGTCTCTCTGGGTACCTACGAGAAATCCCATGCTAAAATGGTCCATTTGCCTTAACACGGGGATGGTATTACAGCCTCAAGGGTCGAAGTTTTACAGCCTCAACATTACGTCGTAGGTATAAGCCTTTAAGGTTATAGTCAAGTAAACCGACTGGCCTGTGAATTTGTAGCTTCAAATGGGTGTATGGCCTTAAACGAGAATGCTAATATTAACATGGTTATATACTATCCAAACAGATAATATATACAATCCAGCATCCACGTTTTGGTCACTATACAAACACATCACGTATATAATCAAGCACATTTATTTACTATAAAAACATCCACCCGCTACAATCCAGCACCCGATGAGTACTATTCTAACAGAAAGCCTACTTTCCAAGAAAAAGATCAGGGTATTTATAAACACACGGCTTTACCATATACAAACATGCACTTACGATAAGGGTGAATGGTTTCAAACTTTAGTTGTAAACGTAGTGATAGACACTATAGATACAAACATACAAAGATATACAAATTTGCAAGGATTCAATTATGACAACAATGCTGGGTAAAACTATATATCAACTCATTTAGAACATCTCGCCATCGATGCACACTACGTTTCTCAGGCAAAGAAAAAAGATAATTATAATCTTCAAAAAAAAATAAAAACACTTTTCTATTGACAGTTATCCTGACTCTGTGCCTATTTTAGCCTTCTAATGCGAGCATAATGGACAGAAATTATTATCACGATAAAAAAGATAAACATTATTTTCAGCATATTTGCATACATACATTCCCTCACATAGGCTGTTTCTATGTAGAGTCACCAAGCCACCTGAGTAGCATCTTGAGCTACTGTGAATATAGTGCACACAACTGAATTTTGTCAAATAAACGCAGTAAAAACATTTTCAAGAACCTATGCTTCAAGTCATGCAGTGAAAATAATATCTGTGTATCGCCAAGTCTTCTATTTCAAGTCCACATGTTGCTACATTTTTAAGCAGATACTATTATGATTTAAGTATAAATCATTCAAGTGTGTGTGTGTGTGTGTGTGTGTGTGTGTGTGTGTGTGTGAAACAAAGTTACCCTTTTTTATTAAAGACAAGGTGGCTGCAGGCCATAAAAACATAATAATAATTAGTAGTAGTAGTAGTAATAGTATTTCAAGCTGAGAGTTAGGGAGATTCTTTGTGAGTGTAGTGTGTGTGTCTGTGAGAGAGAGAGAGAGAGAGAGAGAGAGAGAGAGAGAGAGTTATTATACTGTAGAAAGAGAGATACGTAGGGGATAGTAATAGCCAGAAAGTAAGACGCCAATTTTTCTATTATTTTGCAGCATTATAGGAGAAAGAGAAATTAACATTAGTTTGTCTTTTGATGAGTTTCTGACGACAAACGTAAATTCTATGTTGAAATTTTCATTGTCAATTTTTCTTTTCATTCATCAGTGTCCAAAGGTTAGTGTGATATTTATTGTCAAATGACTACTGTAGAATTTGCTATATTTCCACCCCACCTAGTGTAAGATATGTCATGTTTTGCTGTACACGCCTTGATGCTACAAAGGTAGCAAATTCCCTAAACCATAGTTGGGTGAACAGTGAAAACAAAACAAAACAAATGACTCAACTGACTTTAAATACGGCATGCTTTCCTACATTTTACTAAATGTTTTTTCTTTATTTTCCCAAACGCATATTCTGGCTCTAACATGAGAGTGCAGAATATGACGGGTCATACTTAAATTATTCTTACACCGTATAGTTGAGTACTTGTGTTTATTGTTGTTGTTGTTGTTGTTGTTGTTATAGGGTTTAACGCCATTTTTCAGCACAAGATAGGCTATGCATGGCGGCCAGTATTAATGGTGGAGGAAGAACCCTGGAAAATCCCGGGAAGAACCACCGACCCACGAGAAGCTACTGGCGGGCTTTCTCACGTACCCACGTCAGCCGAGCCTGGACTCGAACTCACGCAGACAGAGGTGAGATGGCAGTGATCCGTAACGGTCAGCGCTTTAGACCACTCGGCCACTCGGGGCCCCGTTTATTGTTGTTGTTGTTTCTTCGGGAAACTGTAGATCTCATGTTAGAAATGTTTTCAGTGGCAACAATAGGACTACCTATAAGCAAAACTAAGATATCTGACATGCACAAGCACAACTAAAACTGAAGATTTTAAATAATCCATAATATTTGCCCATCGAGGAGAACTCGTTCTACAACTTGTACTGGTCAAGATTTTGATTTAAAAAAATAAAAGTAAAGTAACATTTTACATAATCATTGTGACTATTGTCAAATGCTTGACAGGTGTCTTAAACGTTAACATATACCAATCTAAATCATTTCATGGGAAACTTCAGTGCTTGTGGTGTGCGTACGTTTGTATGTTAGACGGATTGATTTCAAGGTTTCAGTCAGCTGTTGAGGATCAGCAAGTGCTGTGTTGATTTCGACTTGGGGCAGTCAATTAATTGCTTCCTCGCTGATGGATGAATGTTGATTACGGACGATGTTGAAAAGTTCTGACAATCTTTGAAGTATCCTTTGCTTATCAGTAAGCAGCATGGTGCTCTCCGCACTCAGTATTGGCGATGTTCCTAACGATTGTGGTCAGATTGTCTTCAAAGTATCAGAGAAATTCTTTATATCATTCCGGTCTGCGTAGGACAGACTAACATCTATTTATTACTCAGTCATGCAAATCTCTGAGTTTACATCGGAGAGGCCTCTTAGTTTTGTTGAATGCTGCCTACTAAGCTGACGGAGTGCTGTCTTCTAGATAGGCTTTCTACAGCCTAAGTTTCTCATTCAGAAATTTCTATATGGCGCCATCGTTCTCATCAAACCAATTGTGATGTTTACATGTCGTGGGACAGAGAGTTTTCGATGCAATTGAGTACACAGATATCTGAAGGATGCCCAGTTGTCCTCAACATTCTCGGTGTTTGTATAGCAGCAGGGAGGTCGAATCCTACAAAATTTTCAATTAGAGATTTAGCTGAAAACTAAAGTTTCCTACAACAACGAAAATACAAACGTCAATAACGTCAAAACTGAAATCTTTAACCGACCTGAAACTTCTCTATTTGGGTTAGCTTACTTTTGTTACTTTATTTTTGACATTTATGTTCTCGTCGTTATGGCGTGTTTTGTTTACTCACGCGCTCACTCATTCGATGTCGTCGCCCTCCCTGCTGCTTTGTTTTTCAGTCAAATATTTTATCGAGACCTATACGATACCGCAAACGAGGATCATGTAAATTTATCGTGATAAATCCGTGTGGGGTAGCTTGTGCTGTTGAGAAGAAATTTTTTAATTTCATCATATCCATATGCCCTGAACACCAAGTCTAATGAATGTTTCGCAGAGTATGTGTATCGACTCCATTAAACACAACTAAAATATTGCAGTTATCTCTGATCACTTTAGGTATTTGTATATATCGCTGAGTAACATAAATCACGTCTGTATTTTTTTGTCTACCTCGTGAAAATATCCGAGCTAGATTTGATTGTTTGTCCAGCAGTACATCATCATACACTACGAGATAATTAATACGTCCATCGAGATCATCCGCAGATGGAGCTTCATCAATATCGGTGATAAAATCAACAATATCATTATTATTTTCATCTTCATCCAACGACTTTGCTTCTTCATTAAAATCTTTAAGCACATCGTAGCATCGCTGTTCATCTACGGATGGTGCCACCAAATACAACTTATCCCACTTTAGCCATCTCATTATTAGATTAAGCAATAATTGCGTCTTACCAGACCCAGACGGACCTATTATAATTGCTCTGATGGAATTTGGTAACGCTGCATGATGCTTGATTGGCTCTTGCTTTCGTGTCGCTGAGAAATTAATGACATCCATGTTGTACAAATATAATAAATAATATGAATTTATATTGTGTTCGATGCAGAGCATCCACCCCCACCAGTGGATTAACAATAATAACAACAAAAAATAAAACGCTTGCGCTTACAGGCAAGTGTGTAAAATGTGGTACAAGCAAATACAGATTTATTTCGTCTCGTACGAGGACAGGTGGTGATATCGCTGTTTCACTGAGAAAATTACCAGGGACTCCATGCGCTGGAGAAAAAACATCTTCCAGGATATAATTATTATGGTCCTGGAACCCGTCTTGATATCCGACTTGACGAACGAGACCAACCAAGACCCGGAGAGTATCCAATAAATCCGATTGATCATGCGTGCCACATTCATGATGTTGTGTGTAAAAATAAAGATTTACAACAACGACATATTGCAAATGTGAAGTTGACTCACTCGTTAAATTCCATAAAAAATAAATCTCTCAGAGAAAAACTTGCTAGCTTCCAAGTAAAATCTGCGATGAAAGGTAAAATAGTGCTAGGAGCTGGTAATTAATCATACATAATTATTATAATGGAATCGATTTATTATTGTAACACCCCGTGTGTTAAATATCGAAAAGACCAGAGTTCAGGACTTAAAAATGATTTTTATAAATAAAAAAGGTGAGATAGAACATGCTTTTCAATCTCGAATAGTGACTTTACATGAACACAGTGTCTGTCACAACACTATCAGTTTCTGATAATATAGAGCAGATTTCCTTGTCTAAATGCCAAAGACAACGTTATAATACACCTTATTATGGTGAAATTAATTTTGTTATTATATTCCTGTGTATATTAACAACTAAATTTATTAGACTGACTGTAACACATTCTGACATAGTAGCGTGATTTCAATAAAAAAATAATTTTAGTACTAGTGTACTTGAGCAGTGTGGTGGGAGATAGCAGCAGCTTTATAAAGAATTATATAATAATTATAAAGCATTTAAATTCAATAGCAATCATGTAATAAATCTATTTAAAATTTCTCATAACAATATGATTCAGGTTTGGGATTTTAAAGTGCAAAAGTTAATATCGGTTATGTAAAAAATATAATTTATGGTTTTCGATTGGATTTGGAATATATGGCCGAAATTCTTTTCTACCAAGAACTTACAATAATAAACAGTAATATTAGTTCTAACTTACTGTTCAACCAAAGTCTGACAAGAGAAATGTGATTCTTCGGCCAGGCACATTGATTCCATCATTACAGTATCCTGCATCTCCGCTGTTTCGGTAACAAAACTCACCGGATGGTTGAAGTCACTAATTTACGGACTAACATCATGTTTCTGGCTTTGATATTCCAAAATCATGGAAGGTAGGATAATTCATTTCCTAAACTATTCATGCGAAATTCCAGCACGGCACACGCATGGTCCAACATGGAAATGAATATGACACAATAACTGCTAACATGCGAACTTCTTTCCACTTAATGTTGATGTCCCAAGGTTTGTAGAACTGTTGATGTCTTTAGATGAATTCCTTGATGAATTCATTAATACTCATGACGAGAGCGTGACATTCCGAGGACCAGAGCAAGGTTTTATACTCACATTTAGTATAAAACACAGAGTACACATTTATAAGAGATGCACACGGCGATCTAAACAATGGTGGGTGGGTGGCATACGTTCAGTAATGGAAGAAGTAATTCACACACGGCAGATGTTTTCAGTGACAGATAAAAATCACACGATCAAATATGCCAAAGTCTCGTAGGTCAAACATCATCTCACATCTCAACGATTAACATCAAATAATCTGCACACGTTAATTGGACAATGGTTATGCATGCAAAACTCCATTCACATTACCATTAAGGTATTACAACATAGTTAACTGCATCACGTTTTTCTGACTTTGTTTCATGTTTTTACATTATCATTATTAGTGTTATTATTGGAAAAGGAATGTAGTTCTTAATAGTGCCTGGTATTCTGGATTGTTGAGTTAGGTATTACATTATAGCCCAAGAGGATATTGGAGGGGTAAGTCAGCGATTGGTAAACTTCCTGATGTAGCAGGGGTAGCACGTTCTGTTGCTGCGAATTGGTTGGCACGACAGGCAATATGGCAAATTTATCTACCACCACCTAAACAAATTCAGTACTCATATTTTGATATCAATACTTTCAATGAAGTTCATCAAGTAGATATTTTGTTTTTACCTCATGATACTTTTAAAACACGTAGACGTCAATCACGCACATACAAATACGCGTTAACTGTCGTTGACGTTGCAAGTAGATATAAAGAAGCAGGACCATTATCAACTAAAACAGCAGCTCAAGTTGCATCTGATTTTGAGCGAATTTATCAACGCGGTGGTCTACGATGGCCACAGCTACTACAGGTTGATCCAAGCAAGTAATTGCTTGGTGCAGTATCATCTCTGATGAAAAACACAATGTCAAAATCAGACGAGGACATGCCGCAATTCATCGTGATCAGGTAATCGTTGAACGATTTAATCGAACACTTGCTGAGCGGTTATTTGGATATCAATATGCAACGGAAATATCCGCTGACCTTAAGTCTGTGGACAATCTCGTGAATGGGTTGCACGAATAGCAAGTGTGATAGCTGCGTTAAATAATGAAATTACTGGAGCAACTTCTATGAAACGTATCAGCGCGATCACAAAAAAAAAAAACATACACCAGCACAACGACGTGACTCTTCCTCAAAACAACCAGTACTGGGTAATGTGACTGTAAGATATTTATATGAACCTGGTGAACTCGAAGTGGGTATAAAAATAGCAACTGATCCTATTTGGAGTGTGACCACACATAAAATTTCCAGCGTGGTAAGATCCACGGGTAGACCTGCAATCTACAGACTAGATTCAACTGCTCCTCAAAGTGGATTTGTACGCGAACAATTACAAGTAATTCCTGAAGATACACAATTACCACCGCCTTCACTTTTGTAAAAGCAGAACACTAGCACCCCTACGTCGATTACATTCAGGACAGGTAAGCATCACATTTTCGCGTGTGTGACCAAGACTACTGTTAATTCTATCTACGGTAAACTGTCTTGGATTATTATTCGAATACTGCCATGACATTATTGTGTTACAGCTCGCACAATGATTATTCTGTTTTTGTTTTAGTGTCATGATAAAATCAATATCGAGATCAAAATCATGTTTATTTTCTTTTTGTCAGATTGCTGATAACCAACTATTTTTTTCTTGACAACATCTTTAATGTTTCTATCAGTTATTTCCTTGGTCATCACGTGATCTATTAAAACCCCCTTCAGCTGAGATATTTATCTGACTCTCGAAACCGCTAGATAAACTAAATTCGGCCATTCGATTCTATCATCGACGATTTAGATCTTAGTATCAGAAATAGTTAATCCCTGCGGCGAGTGAATCGTCATAGCGTATCCTAACGTCCACGGTGACTTATCCATCTTCAACGCATTTTCAACTGCATCAATATCCACAACAACAATATCATTAAGAACGAGTTTTTGTTTCTCATTCGTTCTTTGAATATCGACCTTAATATTTTGTTTTCGTGTATCTGTTGGGCGATAACAAAGCGGCACTGGCATATCCGAAAATATTTCCTTGTGTAACAGAAATAATTTCTCTTGGAGTGTATCACGAACTATCTTCCGACTTGCGACTATCAAATCAGTGGGCTTCCATAAATTCCAAAAATCATTCATCGGAGTTTCTGGAATTATCTCACGCATTATCTTACACTGAATTATATCTGGCTGCAGTATGATCAATCTTTTAAATTCTTTCAGCGGTTCATCAATAGCTCTATGATAATCAGTTATCTCCTCGTAATAATCAACAAAGATATTTTTAGCCATTCGTGTGGTGATGATCCAACTAAAGGTGGTGGTTGACCATGATCACCACACATGATAATTACAGTAATTCTCGTTAACAACCAATCGCGAAATATTTTTAATACCTCCATTGATACCGTACAGATCTCATCCCAAATAATAATCTTAGGAATATGTCTCTCACCCATTCGTTCAGGAGTCCACGTTTCTCCCTTCCATCGAAAGAAACTGTGATACGTACACGAATTAACTCCACGCTCGTTCATTTCTCGTGCAAGTCTATGTGTGGGTGTCAAAACAATCATATCAGCGGATTTATTTAATCGTCGAAATAATTCAATCGCACGTGTTATTTTACCAGAACCACCACATCTGTTGAAATAAACAGTCTTATGACGGGTTACAGGATCAATCCCAGATGAAGCCAATGATAATTCCGATAAACGATTATTTTTAACAAATATTTACTCTGGTCTGTAATCGGCTGATACAGAATAATCAAGAATTTGTTCTCGTTTTATTCTCCACGATCCCCAATCAGCGTCATTGGAAATTTTTATCTGTTTCTGTGATTCTGTGTATTTTTATTGATATAAAATGAATCTGTTGAGACTCTAACCGCGGTATCAGAAAATCTATTTATCATCGACAATAAATTTATCGAAACATACGCAAGCGTCGAAGATCTTAAATGAGTAAACTGCGGTGATTGACCATCGGTGTAGCTCACGATTGTACCTAATTTAGTTCCATCAGATAAATAAGCATTTTCTCAGCTTATAAAATGTTCTTTCGGTTGCATCGGTAATTATAAAATAGAGCTCAGCATCATCGATGACTAGTCTACAACAATGTCGTTTGTGATCATACGATCCACCTTGGGTAAATTTACCAATTATTTTTCTGCCGAGATCCTTTGCGAGTTTATTTCCATAATCAGTTTTATCAGGATTTTCATCATCGGAGTATTTCTTCTGCTGTGGTAACCAAACCTGTTTCTGCGGACGATATGATATATTTGCTTCACTGAATGTCGATGACACCAAAATTCCTGTATCATTCATATATCTAACTAAAACTATTGGATCCCAACATTTTCTGAAAAATGTCTCCCAAACCAAACATAAACAACCGGATGGAGATTTCGTGCTAACTCGAATGATTCAATATAGGCAAATCCGGTCAGATCAAAATCTGGTAAAGGTCCATTTATTGCAACTATGGTCATCTCGTGTGTTGGATGTCCTAATCTTTTGAAATACTCAGAACATTCTCCGTATCCAAGAAAACTTCCGGGATAACATGCAACCATATCAACCGATATAACATCTTTATAATCGTATTTAGTATTCCATAATCTGCCGTGTCCGTATTCTATGCAGCTTAGCTGCACGTCTTCAAGAAATTCCAATCGTGCTGGTTTGCATGAATTTTTCTTCTGAGCAGCATGTGCAGCAACTGACGTAAAGGTAAAACAATTACTGAGTAATCATTCGACAGTGATTTCATTACCGATGACATAGACATCGTTTGTGGTTTTCAACGCAAGATTTTTCATTTCGTCGTGGAGATATACTGTGGGATAAATATCTCCTTTAGGCCGTACAAACTGATCATAGCGATTTTTATCGCTGTTCATAGATTCTCAACTCTGACACAACCACACGAATACAGAGTCACTCCTACTGATATTTCTGATAAAATCAAACATATCGCCGCTATAGAATTTAACAGTTCGATTTTGTGGAAAAATTGTTATATCCGAAGTCCACGCATGTGCATTAAGATCAATAATTTCTATCTAAGTTCCATTTCTTTTATATTTCGATTGGTATAAAATCTCTCCGGTTAATGTCTTCACTCTTATTGGAAATCTTAATTTTTTTCCAGTTCAGCAACATCTTTGATAGACGCTCCAGTATCTTTAACTGTTTCTGCCCACTCATTTATTCTTTTACGTTTTAGATCCGTTAAACCGTTTCCTCGTTTTACGTTTGTGAAATGTTCTGTAACTCGCTCAGCAACACAATTCAGGCGAGAAATTTTCATTGGTTGAAGTTTATCGACGTTAGGTTTATAATTCAGTGGATATATCGCATAAACAACTGCCGTTGCAGGATATGCTCGTTCATAATAAGGTCTATCAATTCCAGTCAGTATTCCTGGTTTTGAATTTTTATTTATCGTTACAATGCTTCCACTATGACCCTGACGAGACACGCAAACTTGATCACGTTTGTCACGGGTAATCCATATGTCGTCGTCTGTTGCTACGATAAATTTTATTTGAAAAATATATTTTCGTGCAGCGTCGAGATAATTAATAATTGTCGCTGCCCGTTTATTATTCATTGTATCATCGACAACACCATCGGCAACGCCACAATTCTGAATGTTGACCATACATGAGATGCACCATCATCGCGAAATTCTCTCTTGGCTTCACTAATACGATTGATTAAAGTTTTATTGTTAAATCAACCAAAGCTAGCCTTGGTAATTGAAGGGTTATTCTGTCGAGATCGAATCTGGCTTTAGAGGGTTTAATCACAGATAATCTCGTAAATTCCTCCATATTATAATTAAGCCAAATATATATTTAAATTGAAGATCAATTATATATATATATA
>JAECUM010029976.1:0-43050 GCA_016617855.1 Megalonaias nervosa
ATGTGTGTGTGTGTGTGTGTGTGTGTGTGTGTGTGTGTGTGTGTGTGTGTGTGTGTGTGTGTGTGTGTGTGTGTGTGTAGAAATATGTAGCCCCAATCATTAAAAAATATTCTCACACTGTTATCTGTATTTAATTTGTTCTGCTTTTTTAAATATTTTTTTTAGTGTTTTGTGTCTTTCAATATATGCTATTGATACTGTAAGATCGTATGTTTGGCTGACCTTGTCCAAAATCAGTGACAGTTTTGTAAACAACTATTTTTGAGTGAGGATCAATATTTTAAGCTGAGTCAAAGACATTTTATGTTTATAGCAAAAACCTCCGTGATGATTGTCACATGATTTACTGTTGAGTTTGGTGATGGTCTTTCTAATTATAACTAAGATCGTTCTAGAACAATGGATTTGTGACCCTTATCAGGGGTCTCTTTTTAGTTTAAAATAAAAATCTTGTTTATTCGAAAATTAATCGTTCGTGCTCTAAAATTTTAGCAGAATCAAATATATTATTGTTGTGTCCAGTAATTCATTTAGGCTGGGACTTATTGTTTCAGATTATTTAATTCAAGTGATCAATCTCTGGAAATACAAAGTGCTCTTGAAAAAACTTCTTGGAAATAGAGAATTGAATTTATATTAAAATTTCAAGGATATATTCTTGGATTGTATTTCTGTGATCAAACAAAAGACTGTTGGAACATCATTACAAAACGGGCCACCACAGGAACGTCAACACTTCCAGCATGCGATTTAGTTTAGATTTCCACTAAAGTTTATTCAAAACTTTAATCAATCATTAGGAGTTGTTTCTTATATTCTGTGATTATTTGGGATTTAATTCGCGATATTTTAAGTTCCTTTTTACATTTGCACTTTGTATTCTAGGGAATAAATTCTTTGTTAAATTTTACAAAGCTTGCAGCTTCTCACTCATTTCCATTACTTATTTAAAGACCATAGAGTCATTATGACACAAAGAAAACATTCTCGTGAAATATGTTTTGTTAGCTAAATATCTAAACTTTAACTTTGATGGCTCATGTTCCCATCACTTAATTGAATCATTTCAGAGTCAAATCATTCCCCGCTTATCACCGATCCAAATTGTGACATAGTAGAAAAGGGTCGTTTTCTAAAATAATTTACAGATATTATGTGTCCTCATGCTACTAGTGAATATATCAAATGTAGACAAAACATATTAAATATGTTACTATATTTGAAATAATGTACATTAGCTGTATGAGCTCACGATGGAAACCACGAAGACGGAGCCAATTCTAATTTCCCTACTGTATACTACTGACATACTGACAGCTTGCAAACACGTGGTTTGGTGAATTCGGCATAGCAGTTTATGAAGGGATTACATAACGGACAGATAAATAGATGGATAGGCATACAGACGAATAGAAGGTGAATATCACGATATCCCCGAGGCTAAAAGAGTATGAATGAAAACAAGATAATGAGGCAGAATACAGTAGTTGAGTAGTTTGGCTTCGACAGTGTACAGGATGATATAACAGGATTAAATCAAGACATGTTTGATTTTTATTTCATATATTAGGAAAGAAAAAGGGATATGCACAAGTTGTTCCAACTTAACATACCCATTCCAATAACAAATATAAAACTCAATATTGCATGCATCATGTGAAATTTGTAAATAAAATTGAAATCATATTTGAATTAGTGTAAGAACTATAATGATCTAAACATGTTACAACTCTATGGTCATAAACTAAGTAACAGAAAGAAGCAATTCAAATAACTTTTTTAAAATAAAAAACTTGAGTAATAATTTAATTATGAACTTATAAAATGAATATTTCAAAGGTTCTAACAGTATTATGAATTAAATCCAAAATAATCCTAAAAAGCTTTATTGAAGTCCAAACAATGGAGTGTTCCGAATGAATTTCAGATCCTAGAATGTGTCACAATGACATTGCCCAGAACTCCTTTGTATAAATTCACAATAGTACCAGAATATTTTAGTACAATGTGTACTTTGTAATTCCAATGAATAATCCAAACAATTGTTTTCTCTGAACTTATGTCTAAACACAGAATTAAACACATCTGCAGACTGATCTTACAAGACGAACATAGGAAGCAAGAACAAAATAATTGTCCAGCTCTACAAACTTATATACAGTTTTCTCCTATTCCCTACGTGACAATGTGCAATACACTACATCGTTAAAGAACCCATCTGACCGACCCTTCCAAATGAAATAACTTAACTTCTTCCAGGAACCCTCACAACCCAATTAGCTAATGAGAAATTGCTCCAGACTTGTCAACAGGTTTAATATATAGGTTGAATTTAACTTCTAAACATTTTTTTATAGCTCATAATCTTTAAAATAGAATCCATACCCATGGACAAAAAAAAAAAAACAAAACTGGATACGTATTATCTTGTTTATAGACGATCGCTACAATTTGCAGTCATGAACAAAAATTGCAGACAATATAGATACAGTCATATAACAAAGGCTACACAAAATATAGCTATACATAACAAAGCAATCATTGTTTGAGGTTCGAGATTATAAAGGAATCAGAGATGGCAGGTCCTATGGCAGAATAGGTCGCACAAATATATAGATACATATATGAATTATATGAACAGTTCTTATACCATTCAACTTTTTACTGCCATTCCCGGACGGATAATTTTTATCATAATAAAAACTTAGTATAATAGCTTCCAGTTATATGTAAACAAATATGCATACCGGTATGTAGACATATATACACTTATAAACATACCTATGTATGTATATACACACATACACATTCATGCACATACATTAATATACATATATACACACTTACAATCCTATACACACAAACATGCACGCCGGCAAAATCATGCATACTCACAAACACGTATATGTATGTTGTTTACTCAAATATATATATAAAATCATTATGAATTTGTGCGCTTTCAATTTTTCGATAATTTTGGATGCTTTCCAAATAAGTGTTTCAATGTGGTTTCGCTAAATTCTATCTCGCCAGAGTTACTGCAAGGTGTTTGTGACAATAGGTGTAGTATCCAAAAATAATTTTGATGAAACATTGGAATAGGTGAGGCATTATTAGTAATACTTTTTCTGTTGTTTTTTATTTTTGCATCCACATAAAACAACAAGTAATTGTTTTGTCAGTTTGTGTAATATTGCTTCGTCTTGGTTAATTTGGTGTTCAATAACTTTAATATCTGTTGAAACAAAGAACTATTCTTAGGCAACAGTCTAATGACATGCCCTCTGCAGTAACATTTATATAAATATGGATAAATAGCGGACCAAGTACAGATCCTTGGAGGACGACTGCTCTAATGTATTTCATGCACAATGCATCTGCAGTTAAAATAACTCTTTGGCTTTCTAAATAAATAATTATTAAACCAGTTTAGCGTGTTTCCTCTTATTCAATATTCAATAAGTTTATGTAATAAACCATTGTCCCAAACACTATCAAATGCTTTAGATATGGCACAGACACATGCACATATAGTTGTGCGTTGATAACGATTGCTTGAGTTGATAACGATGTGAATCAGTCGGTATGCTGTTAACTTGTTAACTTGTAATAGGAATTACATTGTTTTGTCATCGATGTGGTAAACTTCTTAGATCTTAGTAATCTCGAACAGAATGATGCAGGGTAAACAGAAAACATACACGGATCAACGTGTTTTGATCTCTCTGATTTACATAATTCCATATAATTTAGGAGGAAATCAAATATTATCTTTCAATAATATCCAGCATCCGATGACCTTTAACAAATCACAAAATACAGCTGACTCATGGATGTTAATTGCATAGAGATGGGGTAGATACTTTGAAGACTACTTTTGCATAGATGTAAATTACATATTTTGAGGAGACGTTGATTACTGAAATCACAGATAATAACTCTTCGTTTAAAGGAAACGAATCCTGACAGTCGGATGCATACGGGATCACATGTATAAGAATATGTCAAATGATATAGGCCAAAGTCGATTAGGGAAAAAATAGCCACATCACGATATCTAAACATTTAGAAATGGACCTGTGTTTGTTGTGAGAAAAGATAAATATTCTGAATACTAGACATGTGACAGAAATGACGAATAGACTAAAGTCTCCAACCTTTGATAGTTTCTTTCACTTCTTTTGTGCATGGCGTTGGCTACAATATTTCTACCGAAAAGAAACGATAAAAGGTTTGTTCTTACAATCTTCTATTGTTGTAGCGTCTGACACAATATTCGAACACCATACGGAAAAGAAACACGAACATAATTGTTCTTATACATTGCGTGAGGAATAAAAATATTTGCACGATAGGATGACATTCTTTGCAGATCTCTTGGCGTTGGTGAAGGTAAAGATGATATGGTATGGACAGTATCCAAACTCCAAAGTCAAGGCAAAGCTTCACAGGGTACAATACTAAGGAACAGCCTTCAATCAAACCATAGATTGCGAGATAAACGAGAAAAATGAACACACAAAAAGTAAGCACCACAACAAGCCAAGATAATCCCTGGGGAACATTGTCAGATTTGTTTATTTTATTTTCTTGTTTTTCGTCCCTTTCCTCTTCCTCGATTGTTGATGATGCTACATCAATATCCTCTCCAGTTTTACCGCATGTACCCGTGATCTGTCGATGGCATTTGGGACAGTTCCACTTCAGCCATTTAGTACAAAAGTCACACACCTGATATTTGCACTGGATGCACATATGAAGTGTGTCGAAGTTCTTGAGACAAACTTTACACTTCATGTCTTCACTGAAATTGAAGTTCATAAAATTCACACTTGACCTGACATTAAAAAGATAAAACGGTCTTTAGACATGACAATAAAATAAACATTAATTGACGCCAGTTTGAGCAAAACCACAGTTTATTTAAAAGATGTTTGAAACACGTTTAGGTAATTTTAAGAAAATGCTTTTGTTTTTTCTCGCAATCTTCAGATTTAAAAAACTTAAGTTGTGCAGTAGAGGTGAAATAAATGTACAATTTATTAACTTTTAGTGACAGTCCATATTGGTTTCAGCAAAGAAAGCCATAAAATGAACATGAAGAGCCTATTCGAAACATGTGACATAATTTTATTTTATCGCCCTGTTGATTAATCGACTAAAGTTTAGATAGTATTCTAAACAAAAGCATAAGGTCAAGAACAGTACTGCACAACTGCACATAATACGGCTGTTTCGTTTTCTTTTCACCGCTAATGACCTTGGATTAGAGAGCTAGGGACCTGGCGGCTACAACATAAGGTGCGTACCTGAGTAAAGTTTCATCCATTTACTTATAGGGATTAAATAGCATGGAAATGGAAACAGACCTTAGGTCGCGACCTTGCCCTTGAGGAGGGGGTATGACTGTGAAGATGCTAATCACTGTAAAGTCAAAATATATAGCAGACTAAAAGTTTCTTCAGATATTTGCAGTGGTTACAAGATTACCCGTACATGTGTAAACGTCACTGATTTACATGTACGGGTAGGCAGTGTCTATCACGATATATAACATGTTCATTTTTCTCGCTGAAATATCTTCTGTGATTCAAAACTTATGATCCAGAAAAGAACTCAAGTAAGAGTTACATTTTGCATTAATGTGGCCTTCGCCTTGAGGTATGCAATAAACTGCCGATATATGATTTATGATGGGATAACTCTTTTATTACAATACCTTCACCGGTTTAAAAGTTATATACTCCAAACTAAATTCAAGTAACATAATTAATTTATTTTTTATGTGGCCTGGACATTGATCCAGAGGACGTGGCTATGTTTTGCAACACATTCAAGTCATGATAAAATCTTTTGCAAAATTTCCTTAAGCTATCTTTATTTCTTCAGTCTTTATACTCCAGATCATGATACGAAGTCACTAAATTCCATTTGCCTTACTTTGACCATGATCTTGTCGCTGTGCCGTAAAACACCAAATCAAATCATTTCAGTCGGTTTTCTCTGTAATATCTTTTAGTTTGCTTACGTCAAATTTTATTTATTTATTTATTTATTTATTTTGTTTGTTTCCAATTTGTGTCTTGCTTAAACTTTTAAGTCACGTATATTACTAACCATTTGTGTTTAACCTCTAGTGACATGAAATAAAGTTTTTCACTTCGACTTCGATTTAAGACTGATACTCCAGGGAAAGAAGTTATATGCTATTTCAGCATATATCCTTGCTATAAATACATTCTCAGCTGCAGAATAAAACTGTAGTATTGGACTTTCCAGCAAACCTTTGTAAAAATGTACCTGCCGTTATGTATATTTAATTTGCATTGTGTGTTGCTTTTTGTCCATCATTACATGCTTTATATATTTAATTTGTATTGTATGATTGACTTTTCTCCATGAACGAGGGTAGGAGCAATGGCCTACCTGACTAATATTTTTTTCTCATGTAAGCAACATATTACGTTCTTAATATTTCTGTATGACTGTAGATAGTATTTTAAGACTATTATTACTTTAGTTGGAGGTAATCTTATTTACAAATGTTGAGTTCAAGGTCTAGTTTATTGAGAAATTAAGACTGTCCTGGAAGCCACTTGTTTACAAATTTGATGGGAAAATGACCTTCACCCTGGTTCTGTTCTTAGCTTTTCATATAAATGTTGTTGACTCACATAATTGCTCATTCCACATCTTAACACCAGTCTTAGTGGAATCAATTTAAGCTGTTTTTCAGTTAATATTGAGAGGATTTATTTATTTATTTAAGTTATTCATTGAAATTACAGTGCTCAGAATTAGTTTTCAACTAAATCACTATTCGAGATTATTATGAATTCATTCAAGGACATTTTGGATTAGATCATTGTGATACATCAATACTGTTAGCACATTGCTATTGTTACATCAGTACTTTCAAGACTGGAATTCATTTAGAACACCATTGGATTTCATTCGGTACACTCATTGATTTTGGAGATGTCATTGAACTCTTTTAGGACTTTTGGGATTTAATTCACAATACTGTAAGTTCTTTTTAAATTTTCACTTTGTATTCTAGGGAAATCAATTATTTGTTGAATTTTACAAAACCTGTTGGTTTTCGCTCTTTTCTGTTACTTAGTTTAAAATCAGGGACTCGTAACACCTACCACAGTAGCGAAAATGGTTGGTTATCAAAATTGTATCCAAGTAGGGCTGCATATTTTTTCAAAAGTATTGAAAAAAATGAAAACTTTACTTGACTTACATTAGTAAACGTGTACAAAATCATGCCCGTTCTGACATATTAGCTGTCTCCTTTGACGGTATTATCATTGGAACGGGGCGGCAATTGTTTTCGCTTGCTATAAAATTCTGAGAGGAAAATTAATGATGCAAAATAAGAAACCTCTTATATGGTTTACAAAATATATATTTTATCATATAGCAACATAACATTTAAAAAATTGGGGAGTCTCAGAAAAACGTAGGATAAACCAGGGCCGCTGGAAAAACTGCACACTGAATGAGTTTGCCAAATACCGTAGTAAAGGTTGATAGTTGTTTTTTTTTAAAGAAATAAAATATACAGTAAAATCCATACTCGCTTACCCCCAACCCACCCCTAACCCCTGGTCTTAAAAGCAAGGCGTTTTTGTTTTATGCTGGAATAAACACAAGAACAAATTATTTGGCATATGTCAACAAGACAAATGAAAACAAAAATGAGGCCCTTTAAGAAGTAAAATAGAACGAACACAAACTTGGAGAACCTAAGTGAATGTGTTCCAAGTCCTATATTTTTCGTGTTAGTATCGATTTCATCGTGAATTTTTTCTTTTTCTCGTGCAATTTGATACTCCGCTACAAAAATAATGCTACACAAGTAAAGTGGCCGTCATTCACAGAATAACGCGGTGACAAGAACTATCATGTTAAGGCAAATTATATACCTATGTGAGAGTAAGCAGTACACTGCCTTTACAAAATTTAGAAGTCAGACGACCTGTAAAAGAAAAGACCGATAAAGTTGACTAGTTGAAAGTAGAGAGAGAGAGAGAGAGAGAGAGAGAGAGAGAGAGAGAGAGAGAGAGAGAGAGAGAGAGAGATGCTTACCAATAATGCAGAACGTTTTAGAACCTGTGTATTACAAAACTGAGATATGAAACCCGTGACATCTATTTTTTCTCCACCTATACATATCAGCGTACCGCTTGTGTATCGATAGTACAGTTTAATAATGCGGTTACACATCAAGACATGCATTTACATTCCCTGAAATATCTTTTCAGAAGATTGACCTAACCTATTCCTTTTTACACCGATGTCTATTTATCGACTCAGGTATTTCGGAACGGGATTTCAACTCAAATAAATGAACTTGTTGGAGTAGTTTTCCCTTCTACCTGATTTAAGTAAATATGGTGTATCTAATGCACCATAAGCAAATTTATAACACTTAAAGTAGTAGGTTATATTATGGATTCTGGCTCAGAGACCCTATTTTTCTGACTAAGAGACCCTATTTTTCTCTGACCCAGAGACTCCATTTTTCTCCAAACAAATACAAACACACATTTTTTAAACCCACCCCGACCACGCCCATCAGATCCCGCGAAACGGTTTACACTTTTGAGAATATTTTACTTCTAAAGTTTAGACAAAATTTCATACCCTATCATCACCATATTTTTTTTTTGGATAATGTTTTCATACCTGCTAACTCTCATTGGTAGAATATCTGTTAAAATACCGACAATAATACGAAACTCACGTATTAAATCGTCCATATCGTATTTTACACCGCGCAGATACGATCTTATCTGATCAAGTAGTTATAAGTGATACTTGTTGTTTTACAGGCATTTGTTTGGTCTCAAGTCGAGGCTCAATTTTTTTTTTTTACACGCTGTTGCAAGAGAAACACCAACACCGGATATTATTAACAAAAACGGGTTTAATGATGCTCCACTAAATATTATAACATAGCCACTCATTAGCAGTGGTAAATATGATATTACCCGAAGTATTTTCCTATAATATTTGTAACATTGTTTTACACAACAAAGGTTTTCATGATAAAACCTGTAATATTGCATTAGTGCGTCAACATCTTGTTTTGGAATTTCCTCTGAAATATTATTGAAATCGATGATCTGTTTTTTCATTATACAATATTTGTTTACAATTTTTATGCAATGTCAAAAGTTCTAGTTCTAGCAATCAAATGAAGAAACCCACGGAACTTATAATTGTTAGCATGAGCACAAAAAAAAAAATCTCTATATTTGTCATAAACATTTATATCGTTCATCTTTTAATATATCATTTTACTTTAACCATCTGTGGGAATTAAACGTGTTTCCTACATCATATTCATACAAACCTGTTTTATTTGCCAAATTATCGTATTCTCTTTCTGTTTCATCAATAAACCCGAGTACCAAGCTTATTTGATCCAACGTAAAAGTTTTGAGAACAAGATTTTGTCTGATGATTGCGTATGCGACTACGCAATTTATTAGCAATAATTTTCGGATCATTTCTGTATCAACATTGAAAGGACTAACAAGAGAACCTACTTTTAACAATAATTTTTTGTATGCTTGCGTGAATATTTTCTCAACTTTAATGTAATAATTTCGTAACGACAATTGTCTAGAGCGTTGGAGCGATGGAAGTGAAACATCATCTTCTTCACTGATGTCACAGTAAGAATATTTTTTACAAAACTTGCTGATTCGTCTTCTTCAAAAAACTTTTCTCGCTCAGCATCATTGAAATTATCAATTTCCTTGTCAAGATTTTTTATTATCACTAGAAATTTTTTGATAATAATCGGATCAAAATTAAAATTTTCACGTATCATTAGTAAATTTCGTTTAAGTAAGATTTGATTATTAACTCCGTATCTGCTGATATACGATCGATTTTAACTAGGGTTTCTTTATCGTGGTAATACATACCGAGATGTTTAAAATTTTCTCGTTTTAAAAAACTATTGTGCAAATTTTTTTTTCTTCTTGATTTTATTATTTTAGCTTCCACTAGTTTGTCGAGACGACTATGACTGTCGTTTATTCGTTTTTCTTCCTGCGCTTTTCCACCGTAAGCTCGTGCTTTAATTAGATCTGATAGTATTATCAAATCTATAGTTACCTTGTCAAACTCAAGCAACATTTTTTTTCAGCAGGATTTCAGCTTCTTTTTGTTCTTGTAGACAATCATTAGGATGACAGTATCTGCTTATAATATCAAAGTTTCTTATTGCTTCTATTAGTTGTGGTCCTCTCATATGCATAACGTGAACAAAATTAATTTCACTTTCTGACAAACTGTACTATTTATTGAATAGATGCTAGAATATTTCATAAATTTTTGTTTCTTCTTAATTGTATTATTTTAGCTTCCGCTAGTTTGTTGAGACGACTATGACTCGTTTATTCGTTTTTCTTCCTGCGCTTTTCCACCGTAAGCTCGTGCTTTTATTAGATCTGATAGTATTATCAAATCTATAGTTACCTTGTCAAACTCAAGCAACATTGTTTCAGCAGGATTTCCACTTGTTTTTGTTCTTGTAGACAATCATTAGGATGACAGTATCTGCTTATAATATCAAAGTTTCTTATTACTTCTATTAGTTGTGGTCCTCGCATATGCATAACGTGAACAAAATTAATTTCACTTTCTGACAATACTGTACTGTTTATTGAATAGATGATAAAATATTTCATATTTTGTATTTTATTTGCCGCTTGTGATCTGTCGTCAACATCTGTTGTAAAAACATCTTTTCTCATATTAAAAATTTTATCATGAAATTCTCTTGCAACGGTTATAATTGCTGGTTCAGACCTTATTTAACAACGTCATATTAAATTTGATGATCGAGTGTATGTATTTAAAATGCTGTCACTCCTGGAAATGAATCTTCTGCAGCGACAACATTAATTCGAAAATAAAAGTACTTGTCAACAGTATTCGTAGTTGGAATTGTAAGGTAATGTGTTGTTGAATTATATATGTTTTTTGTACCATACAACATTGTCCAGTTAATATCATCGTTTGATCCTTCCAATCGCCAACCATAAATTCGACCAACACTAGAGTTTAATCGGCCGCGCAAATGAAATTGCCAAATAGCAACTGCAACGGGACATCTGATTTTAATCCAAAAGTCTTTGGTTTCTCCGTTAGTTGTCCATTCTTGTCCATAATCAACAGCAAAAGCGTGATGAGGATAATTTTCAGGATAATATGATGATGCGCTTACCTCAAACCCAGATCGGTTATCAGATGCCTTAAAAAGTGATGGAATATACCCAACATTGTTTTTTGTTCGTTTTACACCACGAGATAAACTAACAACATACGCTTTATTTGTTAAATCAGATGAGTTAACTGGAACATATGTTGTTATTATTTTGTTGGTTCTCATATTTATGCTGCCTGACATTGATCAACCAGATAATTTTAAATACGGAGTGAGTACTCCTTTTAACTGAGCATAACTAATAGCATCAATATCATCAGCTGGTGGTGATTTTATTGAAAACCCAGTTACTTTTGAGTTATTTCTCATTATCAAGTTACCAGTCATTGTGTCGCCGGCCTTATTAAGCTTGTTATCGTCAACATGTTTTACTCGAGCATAACTCACCGCTTGTGTACTATCAACGTTTGCTGGCGGACATACAGTTTCCAACCCAATAATTTTTTTACTTGACAGATTGATATTGCCGGTAACCGTTCCATCGGTTTTAACAAGCTTGTTGTTATCTACATACTTTAACTGCAAATAACTTACCGCTTGGGTTTGATTCAAGTTTTCTGGTGGATACGCAGTCTCCAAATTTATAATTTTTTTCTTGATATATCCAAGTTACCGTTTAACGTTCCTCCTGTCAACGATAGTTTGTTATCGCCGATCGTTTTTAATTGTGAGTAACTTACCGCTTGAGTAAGATCAACCTTTGCTGGTGGATAATCTACTTCTAAACCAATAACTATTTGATTTGACATCAATAAATTATCTGTCATTGTATCACCGATTTTCTTGACGAACGCTGATGTATCAGTTATTGTTGGTTCGTCAGCGGAAATGGATCCAGTGAGTGTTGTTCCAAATTTTGTGTAATAACTCATTCGCATAAAATATATAACATAAAATTATATAACAATGACGCAATCATCGACGAAGTCAACAACGAAGTTTTCACCGATGTTAAATTTTGATACCGAACGATTAGTCAAACACCAACATAACAACGAGCTACCAGATTGTCATTAACTTCTCACTGGTCGCATAGGATCTGGCAAAACAAATCTTTTCCTCAACGACAACTTTAACTGCGATAAGGTTTATATTTATACTATAAACCCGCAACAGGACAAATACGAGTTATTAAGCAATTACAGCGATAAACTTCGCTATGAGCTTGGTGCAGGCGAAGATATATTTTTAATCAAACAACCGGAAGATTTGACTGCGGTAAACGAACTTGATTCGCCCGAGCATAAAATAATTGTATTTGACGATATTCCGCTAAACAACGATGAGATGAACAAAATACGGTCTTATTTTTCGTTGTCACGTAACAAAAAGTGTAATGCGGTTTATCTTGCGCAGGGGTTTTTATAACATCGACAGATTTATTCGGCGAAATACAGGATGTTTCATACTGTTTCCTGCACTAGATAATGTTGATGTGCGAAATATTGCAAACGAGCAATGCGGTGATGTAACCAAAGATAAATTTATTGAGCTATATCACAGAGCTACCTAAGACAAATATAATTTTTTCTTATTTGATAAACTTGCACGTGATCCAGCAAAGATGTTTCGTTGTTGTATAGGAGAATTTATGCAATAAAATTGTGTAGCGTATTAAAATAACAATGTTCAACATCAACAAATTGAATTACTAAAGAAATTTGCGACGTTTAAAAAGAAAGTGAAGGAAGAACGTTGAGGACAAGTTCAAACAGAAGAAGAAACTGCCATACATTTTAAGCCAGTTACCGAAGCAGTACTTGGCAAACAACCAGATATATCAACATTATCTGAAGACGAGCTGAAAAAATTCAAGAAAAAGGCTTGTTAGGTCTACTCGAAGAAAAACAGAAAGCGGAAACAGAAACTGCTGTTAAAAAAAATGTGGAGCAAGCTGAACCATATCAAAAATTACTTGAAAAAATTGAAGAAGAAAGAATTGAACAATAGATAAAGAAACGAAAATAATCGCAGAAAAATAGTAGATGATTGGCTAAGTAAATTATATGATAAAATAAAAGATTACGAGTAAAATTTTTTTATAAAACTAACTTTACCAATAAAAAAAAGTTTCTGACATCAGAAATGCTTCAGCAGAAGATATTGATAAACTAAAAAAACGTTTGGAAAAAAATACGAATCGATAAATCGGATAACGCTGAGGAAATTTCAGATCCAAAAACATTATGATAAAATGATCCGGTTGTATAACGGGTTTCGATATGGTATTGTTGCCGGGCTTTACCTTGAAGTTATTAGCATTATGTTAGCTAATTAAGAAGGTTTTACCAACCACAGAAATAAATTAACTACGCTAGGAAAAAATCTTGACGAAGATCGAGTAGAAGAAAGGCGTGGCTATGGCATTAAAGTATTTACATCAACCATGGAAATAGCTGACCGACTAATGTTACTAATATCATCAAAAGGAGCTGGTAACGTAAGCACTGAAATCGACAACGAAATTATAGACAAACTCGATCATCTTCGATCAAACGGATTACTAACAACGGGCGAATACGAAATTTTACACAGCGACTTGGTTGGTTGATGATTTTGTCGGTATAAGTTTATGTTGCGATAAAAATTAAAATGGCAAAGCCATCAATGATATCAACAACATTATTGCTTGATTCTTCCAGCGATAGTGCAACGACTGCGTCGTCGGGCACAAACTTTTCTGTTAACTACAATCCGCCAATACATCTTGACCCCCACTGACAATACGAAATTGGATTAATTTCTGCTACAGCATGGCATTCAATGGCTAACGTAAAAACAGGCATCAACGACGACTTCACGTTTAATCCATGCGCGTGGGTATCGTTTAAAATACCACAAGGTGCATATAACGTAAGAGATCAAAATAAAACGATTAAAGAAATAATAACAAAGAATGGAGGCGTTGCAGACAATTTTGAGTTGACTCCGAACTATAATACGCTACGAGCTAGAATCACGTTAAAAAACAATTTGATAATCGATTTTTCACCAGCAATTAGTATTAAGAATCAACAATTCGGGTCAGTTGTAGAGCAAACTGTATCCTACGATGGAGATGTCCCAGTTAACATAACACAAGTAAACACAATTTTAATCAATTGCTCTATTGCACCAAGATCTTACTCAGCCAAGAGAAGCAAAGGACAAACGATCTATATTTTTTCGCCAGATGTTCCACCAGGATCGCTAATGCAAATTACTCCTCGACAAATAGTATATTATCCGATTAATCTTGAAAATCAGATAACAAGCATAAAGATGCAATTGACAGATCAGTCGGGGCGACAGTTAGATCTTAACAACGAAATTGTTACGTATTACTTACACCTGCGCTCGATCAAAAAAAAAAAAAAAATAAGAAAAAAAAAAATAAAAAAAAAAAAAAAAAAAAAAAAAAAAAAAAAAAAAAAAAAAGAAATTTACCGAAAGAAAAATTGAGGTTGGACTTTTTGGAACATATTTACAAAGTTAGTCGAGAATATACCAGGAATCGCGCGTAAAGTAGCACCAATTGCAACTTGCGCATCAAAAGCTTTTGCGAGCGGAGCCGCATCTGCGACCGGCACCGTAGTCAGACAAAAGATCGCTAATAAAATTAAAGGCACTGCAATACCTTCCGCAATGCCTTCAGCATTGGAGATATCACAAGTAATTTCAGCTATAGCACCAACAAAAGGTACAAAGCAAGCAATGATAGCTACAATAAAGAAATTATCACCACGTGGTGAAGAGGTAATACGCAAACTTGTAAAGAAGAAAAGGCCAATAACGCCTGCTGCTTTCTAGTCCAACCCGACGACGAATTTTGTGTGGCGATTATAAAATAAAATAATGTCAGCCAAAATTTATCTTGATCTCGCTGAAGAATATGATACCGACGACACCGTAACAGAATTTGAATATGTCGAGTATCTCGACAAAAATTCAAATGAACCAAAAAAGGCCGACAGCAGAACTTTTAATACACGAGACGAAGATGTGTTTTTATTGCCGCATAAAGCGGTGTTAGAAGTGCGTGGTCAAATATTAACAGCAATTGGTGGTGATATTGCAGCTGGTGCAGAAATTGCACTTGACAATAACGGTTGGGGCTTGTTTAAAAGAATATGCCAAACGAAAAGCGTTTTCCGCAGAATCTCTCCAAATAACAATGATGCTTCCGTTAAGCACAATATTTGAATTTTGCCGTGCTTACAACAAAGATTTTCGTGAACTAAAACATACACTTATTCTTGAACTAGCAGAACAAAAACGATTGTATAATACATGCCGATGGAGTAGCTGAAGGACAGTTTGCTATTACAAGATTGGCGCTGTGGATGCCACGAGTTGTTCCATCGGTAAGCATGATGATAGAACTCGAGGCAATGTTCTAAACTGTCTTTTGCGAAAATAACGGCGATGGCGAAACACGGAGGTTTTCTTGGACCAGCTTTTGCAACGATAGCCAGAACTTATTATACCAAAACTAATACCTATACCATTAACACTAGGACTAGCAGCAGCATCAGGAGCAGTATCAGGAGCAACTAAAAAAAGCAGTTGCCGGAGACGGTATCAATCAAATTGTATAAATTTTATGTGGCGACTTAAAATAAAATGCCAGCTAGAAAAACAAGATCGCCAAAAACTTAAAAAAAAGAAAACGTCAACAAACGCAAAACGTTCGCCGAGGTCAACAAAGCAAAAAATGAAACAAGGAGGAATTATTCCGTTCGCTCCACTTTTAGCGGGGCTAGCCGGCAGTCTACTGCCAAATCTGTTGGGAATCGGACGCGGAATGACTCTACCGGAGACCAGACACTGATGGCAATTTTGTTGTCTTTAAGTAATTTTGATATACTAGAAAAACTAAAATCTGACAAAGTTGTCGTGGAAAAAGGATTTCACGGAGTATATTCTAAAGATGAACTAGGTAATGTATCAAGCAGGTGGTTCGTGCGTTGTAAATATACAAAACTTCAATGATGGCTCTGGTACTCACTGGGTCGCTGTTTACAATGATAATTATTTTGATTCGTTCGGACTTCTTCCGAGTGATCTTATAAAAAAAATCATATTTTAAACAAATTAAAAAAATAAATTACTCATCTAATCAACTATAACCAATCGAAACAACCGCTTGTGGATACTATTGTATTATGTTTCCGCGACGTAAGGTTGTCGCGAATGCCGTTGATATCTGGGCAATAGATCTAGTATATATCTCAAATCTTGCTCAGTTTAATGATAATAAGAAATACTTGTTTAACGTTATTGATGCTTTTTTAGTAAATACGCGTTTAGTATACCCGTTGCAGATAAAACAGGAACATCGATAACTGATGCATTAACACAAGTCATCGTTAGCACGGAAAGAAAACCAAATAAAATTTGGACTGGCCATGGTACAGAGGTTTTTAATAAAAAATTTGAACAGTTTCAGGAGCAAAATAACATAAAAGAAAATATGTTACAGGAAATGAAGGAAAGAGCGTTATCGTTGAACGATCTAATCGTACACTAAACGAGCGGATCCACAAACATGTGACAGCTAAAACCACAAACAGATACATTGATGATCTTTCGCAGATAGTATCCGACCATAACAGCACGAAACATAAAACTATCAAAATGTCACCAAACGACGCAATTAAAAATCCTATTCTTGCAAACAAAAATATGTATCGGCGACATAAATTTAAGATCGGAGATAGAGTTCGAATTTCTCTGACAAAAAAGGTATTTGAAAAGGATTACTCCAAACTGGACTGAAGAAGTTTTTGTCGTTGATAAAGTTCTAATGACAATTCCTGCAACGTATGCGCTAAAGGATCTAGCCGGGGAACCAGTAATTGGTAGTTTTTACGAACAAGAATTACAGAAAACTGAACAAGACATATTTGTTATCGAACGAGTAATTAAAAAGCGTGGCAATAAAAGCCTCGTCAAGTGGCTCGGTTACAGCGATAAATTTAATAGTTGGATACCAACTACGGAGCTCAATGAGCTCAACATTGTGAAATAATGTTTTTGCAGATTTCTTCGTACTTACATAAGACAGATTTACATTTTACTGGTTTACATAACGACATCAAATACGATTTTCAATCTGGCGTTAATGACATCAAATTGAAGATCTTGACAAATATAAAATCAAATTTTATATTTTTCTGTCGGTAAAGAATTTTGATTTTTAAAAATGGTTATCAGCTGCCAAAACAACTGATTCTCGTCCACTGTAAAATTAAATTTTACAATTTCTTTGTGATATGATACTTAACATTGTATCGACCGGTTGTTGGTCGTCCGTACTTTTTCTTATCCCACGACATTGTCATAGGAACAGTCGGGATTTCGTCGGCGGCGACTTTGTCGCTGGCATCAGTTTTGCTAACGTTCGCGGCTTCGTCGCTGGCATCAGTTTGGCTGACGTTAGTTTCTTGTGCTATGTTTAAAGTTGTTTCCGCTGGAGTTAATGGTGTATTATAAATATATTTTAGTATTTCGAGAAGATTCATATTATAATATAATTTTTAAAATTTAATAGAAAAATGGACAAGATAAGATATATCGAGCAGGCAAAGATATATGGTATTGATGTCCTAAAGGAAGTTGTAAAAATATTATCAGGCGAAAAAATATTTCGGTTAATCTGCTTTTGGTGTATGGCGAGAATGATAAAGTATTATTAACATATTTGGAAAAGAAACAATTATACGACAATAAAAAAATTCGTATAACATATGATAGAGATGCTATCATGTTATGGTGTCATAGTTGTATTACCCGAGATGAGTTTGCGAAAATAATACAAGAAGTTTAGTTATCATCGTATTGGAAGACGATTCTGTCAAATGTCCATTGTGATGTAGTGGATTAATATTTACCACCAGCCACTAGTTTAACTGAATTAGGGTCAATTTTGAAATGTCTTGCAGCTTGATTTATTGAAGAAAATATAATTTCTTCGTCTGTTTCAAGGTTAAGTAAAACAATAGGTTTAGAAGGATATTTAAAATTTATTCTTCCTCCTTTGCCCTTTTTAATCGTTTCTTGTTGTGTAACAAGTTCAATATTCTCCAACCGATTGTCTGTCTTGATGTTGATGTGATTAATCACAAAACCCGGTGGACTCAGTCTTTGGAATACTTCTAATACAAACATGTGGCTATAATAACCAACAAAATCTGTTTTTGTTCCTCTAACAAATACCATACGATATCCGCTATTTCCTAGTTTTCCTAGCATTTTGTTTTGTTTTTCTGTGTCGAATAATTCCACAATCGTTTACCTCATATAGATCGAATACAGGATGAGGCTGAAATTCATCTTGCAAAGATAAGTTTGAGATATTATCATCAGTAACGGCACCATTAATATGATACACTCGCTGCCCTTCTGGAATGTCTCCGCAAAACAACGAGAAGATGAAATCTTTTCTTAACATTTCCGTTCGATTGTTATCTCCCTCTGATTTTACGCTGATCCTATAACCAGCTGGTGTCGCTTTACAAAACGATTGGCCGTATTTGATGTGTATCACTGACCTTAACATATTTCCCGCGTACAAGTTGTAGTTGGGATGTATGTAATAATCTTCTTGCTCGCTTGCGCTTGTCATTGTACAATAGGTAATTATAATCTACACTTGTACGTATTTTGTTTAGCCATTCGACATATATAGCAAAGTTACCTAGTGCAGTGCGCTATAAATAGAACACCTGTTTAACACTCAATTAGACATTTGATAGTATAGTATATAGCAATGCTGAAGTTACGTGAGATTGCAAAAAAGAGCCTTATCGGAGAACCTACAAAAATAGCTACCGCTTTTGCTGGATTTGATAACAGCTATTGATTTCATAAACAAATCGTTATGGTAAATTTTACCTCTATAAATCTTTTTCATTTGTTAGAACCAACTATAAAACGTGAACTTGAAAAACATAAAGGTTTGAAAATCCTAGTGCAGTACCATGTTATATTTTTCGAAATCATATGTTTCTAACGACGGCAACAAAGTTGCTGACGAAGAAATTGCAGATCCTTTTATTAACGCAAAATCCAAGCGTGTTTTGCGTGGAACTAATCTTTCATTGCTAGCTGATAAAATACACCAGGAAACTTGGAAAAAGATAGAAGAGTTCACCGAATCAGGTTCTGGTTGGAAGTTTGAGATGATTTCTGAAATTTTATTTCACACGATGAAATATAATGTATTACGCGGTAGTTCATATATTGAACTGCCGCAGAAGATAAAAAAATAAAAATGTTGCATTAACGTCAAAAACTTTGATAATAAATGCTTCCAGTGGGCCATTCTTTCTGCGATGTTTCCAGCAGAAACAAACGCTGGTCGTGTTGACAAGTATTACAGTCACGTTACAAAATTAAATTTTATTGGTATTGACTTTCCTGTTGCAGAAAATCAAATACCAAAATTTGAAAAGCAAACTAATACTTCTGTTAACGTATTTGGTCTTGACGAGCATGAAAACATCTATCCGAGATATATTTCTGAAACAGCCTCACAATCAACAATAAACCTGCTGTTTTATAAAAATCATTACGTATGGATCAAAAACTTTAACGGACTTGTTGGTGACAGTACAGCAAATACAAAAATAAGAAGTACTTCTGTTATCGTTGTTTACACGGTTGCTCTGACAACAAAATATTACAAAAGCATCTACAATACTGATCGGAAGTACAGCGAATAACAATGCCAGGCGACGATGAAAAAGTTCTTCGGTTTGTCAACCATAAAAATAAACTAAAAATTCCCTTCGTTATTTATGCTGATTTCGAGTGTTTACTATAGCCTATACTTGGCGCAGAAAATAATCCTAACCAATCAAGTACAAGAAAAACTTAAAACCATGTTCCTTGCGGAGTCGCGTACACGATACTTTGTTGTGTTGATCCGAGTTTATCCAAACCGATTAAAATATATCGCAGTGACGGAGTCACCGTGCCTAATCCAGCTGTTTGGCTTCTCAAGCAGTTAATTAGCGAAACTGATGATATATTTAAACGTTTAAGAAGAATCGTTCCAATTATAAAACTGACAGCTAGAAGGTCTTGTAAAAAATGCTGTAAGCGCTGGTAGCGAGTTTTATAACCTACAAGATTGTTTTGGTGATAAAGCAAGCTTGTTAACAAAAAAGGAGTATTTCCATACAAGTATCTTAACGATTGGAGTAAACTTGATGAAACTTCTTTACCCGATTTTATTCGCAGCTAAAAAACGAAAATATAACCGATGACGAGTACAAATATGCGCAAGATATTTGGAAAGAATTTGATTGCAAGACATTTAGCGATTATCATGATTTGTATTTGAAAACGGATGTATTATTGCTAGCTGATGTATTTGAGAATTTTCGAAAAGTGAACTATATCAATTATGGACTAGATCCTTGTTGATATTACTCTGCTCCTGGGTTATCGTGGGGTGCTCTGTTAGAGTTTAACAAAATCGAGTTATAATTACTAACAGACGTTGACATGTTTAACTTTATCGATAAAGGTATCCGTGGCGATTTTAGGGTGATAACAAAGAAATATACAGAAGCAAACAACAAATACATGAAAGAGTACAATCCTGAGCTTCCATCGAAGTATATTATTTATCTCGACGAGCATAACCTCTATGGTTATGCAATCTCAGAACCAATGCCGTTTGGTGGATTTCGTTGGATTACACCTGACCAATTTTTAGCGGAGACAGAAATAAAGATACCTGACGATGTTTCGTATTTTGTTGAAATTGATCTCGATTATCCTACTTCATTACATGATTTACACAACGAATATCCGTTCTGTGTGGAATCAATGATAATCGACTATAGTTTGTTATCTCAGAAACAACAAGCAATGGCATCGTCGAAACAAAATTCTGTGGTAAGTAAACTCTTCCCAAATTTAGTTGACAAGCGAATTATGTTTTGCACTACAAAGTTCTTAAGCAAACAGTAGATGCTGGTCTTGTGTTGAGGAAAGTTCATTGTATGTTGGAATTCAATCAGTGGATGAGAGGTTATATCAGCTCAAACGCTTCGCTAAGAGCTGTAGCGAAAACTGATTTCGAGAAAAACTTCTTTAAGCTTATGAATAACTCTGTCTTTGGTAAGACAATGGAAAATATTAAAAAGCGAGTAAACATTGAACTCGTCAATGATATCAACAGCCGAAACAAACTTGTATCGGAGGATAATTTTGTTAGCATGAACATTTTGCTGGACAATAATAAAATAACAAAAGACCAAAAGGTTTACCTAGCGATTTTGTTGAAAAATTATTGGGTTTGATGATTATAAATATGCACTTGATGGAGATGTTAGATTTATACGAGCAATGGCTATTCGAACAAATCATCATAAACTTGAAACAGATGTTATCATCAAACGTGGATTAAGTAATTTTGATGACAAACCTTATTGCGAAAACGGAATAGATACGTTTGCACTTGGGTACTGTCGTTCTGACGATAAATTTATACTTGATTTTATCTTTCTATCTGACGAAGTCGCGCGCGTAAGCACCTGCGATAAGTTTATACTTGACATTATATTCTCCGACTAAGTATGAAATTTTATCTAAACTTTAGAAATAATGTTCGAAAATATGACAGTGACAAATAGGAACAATAGCAAGATTAAATCTCTAATGATAGACGGTAAACAGTTGACAGTTGAAATTAACAATAAAACATCAGGAATATGTTTCAGCCGTTACAAGCTCAAACTTTCACTTATCAGATATTGCAACAGCGAGTATTTCAATTATCTTGAGAAATTAAGCCGGGAATTGTCAGCAGGATTTAATAACTTTCATGATCCAATCAGTCAATAAAAATATACTAAACTTACCATTGATCTTGATCAGTCAAAAGTATTTTCTATTGACAAAAAAATATCCTCTTAATAAACTAGAAATGAAAGATTTATTTGAGTGTCGTCGTTGTGTAAGCGGCAGAAAAAAAGTTCTGTCTGATCATCGTGATGATAAAATACTTCTGATATCCACAGTTGAAACACTGATAATAGGTGACGCGGTTGTATGAAATTTGGTGTAAACTTTAGAAATAAAATAATCTCAAACAGCGGCTTTGCCGCCGTGTCTGACCCGATGGGTGTGGTCGGGGTAGGTTTAAAAATGCTTCTTTATATTTGTTTGGAGAAAAATAGGGTCTCTGGGTCAGAGAAAAATAGGGTCTCTGGATCAGAGAAATAGGGTCTCTGAGCCAGAATCCATAATATTACCTACTACTCTTAATTCTCTAGTACTGATCCCTAGCAGAACGTTTGCGCCGAAGACAAGTCCAGACTTTATTACACTCAGGTTGTAAAGTTTACATCATATTGGGCATAAGAACAAAAAGAACATGAATATTACGTGTGATATCATAACATAATGCCTAACAGGGATTACACAATTCGGAAAACACAATCTAAAAACCTGCAAGCATTTTTCAAGAGTCGTATGTTACCTGTATTCATTAATCGATTATATTTATAAAGGTTAGTCCTGGAAATGTGAAAATGAGGTATACAATTTCGTTTTCATTATTAAAATAAGAACACGACAGGAGAGATAATGATATTCATCGCCTATATCTTGTGACTGACTGACAGAGTGTACAATATTTTTCTTTATAGGAAACATTAACCCACCAACGAGAAAATAGTGAAATCATATCAAACCGCCCAGTTTAAAATTTTCATACATAAAAAGTCAAGTATGGCAGGAACAAAGAATGATACTTGCTATTGTTGCTTTTCGTGATGATTTCTTTCAAGCAACACGAAGTGGACAAACAAAACAAAAATGTGAAGATGTAAATGGTTTATTATACCATAATAGAATTGGTACCTTTGAAAATGAAGAAAGAGGACACGAATGAAATATTACATAAAACATTAATTAAAAGCAAATTAAATATTTGTCTTTCTTTTACCCTTATACTTGGATACAAATGTGAAGATCTGTACAAAGAATGAAACAACAGGAAATTATGTTGATGTTTTGCCGTCTTTGCGTGTATATAACACATAATCTCCAAAAACAGCATAACCAGTTTAGCAAGAAATGTAAGTAATTACAACATTAATGAATCTTTTACACGTGTTAACATAAGCGATAAAATATGGATGCATACATGAAACTGCATGGCCATACACTGCCCAAGATATCTAACTAGAACATGAGAGAGAGAGAGAGAGAGAGAGAGAGAGAGAGAGAGAGAGAGAGAGAGAGAGAGAGATGTGCGGGATTATTACGCACACTTTCACTTGGTAGCACATTAAATGACACCCATTACACAACAAATGACTTACTTTATATATTACTCTATTTCACTCCTCAGAAGGTAGATTGTGAATTTAAATTATATCATCCCATGGTGATAGTAGTAAATAATTGTCTATTACCACAGAAGTTAACGTGAAAGCATCTTGAGGTTTACCTGTTATTCGCGTTTCAGACTTCATATTTAAGCGTTATATGACCATCATTCTTGTAGTCATGCTCGAATTTTAGGGGGAAAAACCCCTACGCACGCTTATAGTGACCTTCCTTCAGCGCGATTATCGGTCTTTTTACATTTCGTAGAATTTTGAATCGGAAAGAAAAATAACAAAATAAAATAACAAAACAAAAAGAAAAAATTTAAAGTGAAAAACTAGAAAAATTATATAACTGTGCTCCTTGAAGTCTTGTCCCTAATTTTTTAAGTGTTGCCCCTGATTTTAGATGTTAATTAGATGTTAATATTCAGGGGATTCCAAAGTTTCGTTTGAGAACATGCATTTTGTTAACTCCTGCTTTCTACATTTCCGCCTTTCACTGCTGTCCTCTCCACTATTCATGTACTCGTAGCAGAAATTGGAGTATAGATTGTTTTTGGTTTTTTATTTCCAGGGAGACGGACACAATATTCTGCTATTATAACAGAGCTTCCTCTTTCATCGATATGCGCAAGACAAGTCAGTTTTGTCCGGCACATAATCTATTAATTTATTTTCATCGTACCTAACTGGTACACCATTCTGCTATTTACAGAACAAACTTGGATAAATACGATAAACACGTTAAAAGGAATATTTCTTTACAGCAATGGAGTAAAATCCTTGCAAATAAAAGTGTCGAAATTAATACCTGGTGCAATATTCAGCCAGTAAGTACAGCTGGAATTATTACCAACAGCATCACAAAATTGAATTTGACTTGCTGCTGGCTCTCATATTGGTTTAAATTAATATCAGCATTTAATTATATTTCATAAATAGTGTGACTTCCTGTTTATTTCCAGTTTTAAATGCACATCTTTCAGGGTACGAATATGAATAGTCACGAACAGTTTCACACCAAATGTTCTTTGCAAGTATGTTAGTCAGTATTAGAAAGTGAACCTTTTCAAATAAGGCCGAAATACAGCTACAAACGAGGTTTGCAACCATCATGCCATCATCATGAAAAAAATGGACGTTTTGTTTACAATGTTAACGGCATGAGTAAATATTTAAAGAAATATTTATGGTGATTTTAAGTGTTCTTAAACCACGAAATTGTGCTGTAGTATTTCAGCCAAGTATCTCTTGAGTTACAAATGAGTAACTTGCCGAACAGTGAATGATCTGCAAATCGATTAGTACCGAAGGAACACAACAGCCACTGGACAGAAACAGTTGCCACATGATGCATTTCTGTTTTTTGAATACAGTACAAGAGGTGATTATTGTACATAGGAATTGTTCACATGCCCTGAAAATGCAATTCATTTTAACAAATCAAGTAATGGCATTATTTTACGCTATTATAACTCAGTATGTGCCCAATCATGGATTTGACAGTTAACAACATATTGTAAACCAGTCAAAAGCATGAAAATCATTAGGCCAATGCTTACATCAAGTAGCGTACCTGAAAGTCATACTAAGTGTCGATTGAGTTTATGTTGAAAGTATGGTCAATATTTCAGCTGGCGGAGGAAGGAGGGAGGATTTCATTAAGCAGGATAGGCGATTTAAAGACAACTGAGCCGTTCTACCTATGAGAAATGTTCAGTCACATGCAGCATTGTTTTCAAGTTTAAATTTAAATGGCATCATACAAATCTGCATTGGTGAATTGATGATATTTGAATCTTGTTATTCATTTGGAACCCGCTTTTACTCGCTTATAAGTCGAGTTCAACTGCAAACTGCACAGACCCAGATCTGCCGTCGCATAATGCTTCGGCAGCTCTGTGTCTGTGCAGTTTGTTAAGAGTACCTCAGTTGAACAAACAAAATAGACCCTGATCTGTGTGCATATTATGCTACGGCAGATCAGGATCTTTGTTGATTTGCAGTTCGACTCGACTTATAGGCGAGTAAAGACGGTACGTACTGTTAATTCACATTAACAATGTTCTCTATTGAACATAAGCATCGTATAAAACTAAGGATGTTCTAAGGATGCAGAGATATCAGACGCACCGACACACTGGGCACGCTTCTTAATTGACAATTTCTTAATCTATAATTCCAAATTAACCGCACTAATGATCTTATTTTCTTATCTTATATGTGTTCTAATTACTTCGTAAGGAAAATATATAGCTTGATGTCTGTTGTGTACATGTCTGTAGGTTATGAGTCAATCCGTACTTTACTGGTACCATTACTTTCAGCCCAAAGTATACGCATGTTAAACATTTACTCATTTAGACATAATTTATCAGCGAAATTCAAGAACTCGCGTATATTACTATTTTGATGCCATTTATTACCTAGTTGTATTACCTACAGTGTCAATTCTTCTTCGAAGGGGTTTATCAGAACATATTATTTATCGCGAAAGGGTGATAAGGCTATATTATAATATTACAAAACAAATCTGCTGTTATATTTTGGCAGAATACTACAGATAATTAAACTAGTCATTTAAATAAAGATGATAATAGCACAACTGTATAACCAGATTTATATATAACACAGAGATTGCCAGGTCCTCGCAGGATCTTTTGTTATCATAAGTTCTCGGTAACATCACGTGGCACTGCGCAATTAAGCAGAGAAGTATCGGGACAGCTAAATTTTAAGTCTAAGACAACTTTATGTTGCGTCTCTAAATTTAGTTTAATCTTTTTTTTTTTCTGTGAAATTTCTTGCAAATATCATCAATGTTTAGCAAGAACATAGAAGTGGTGTCGTCATTCGTATCTTTACTTTGAAATGTGTGGAAAGGATTTAAGTATGTGAGTAATGAGTCCATGGGGCGGGTGTGACATCAATAGTCAAACCGGCAGGTAATACCTCCGTTGCCTATATTTGATGCATTTCTTTATCATGCATTAAATCAGGTCATATTTGGTATCAATTAAAGGCTAAATCTAATTTCTGCTGATTGTACAAGCTCTTCGAAAGCTAATTGTAAATTTAAGGGCCGTGTCACGTGCCTCCTACGGTATTATTTCTAATACCTGGGAAGGTGGACAATTCAAATTTAAATAGCTCTGATCCCCAATCAGCAATGCCGACAGTCTAAGCGTATAAATAACTCAAGGTGAAAGGTATAACAATTTAATACAATATATCAAATGTATTCAATAATTTCATCGACAAATTTCTCAAACGCAATTTCTTTCGAACAAATACAACCAATGACCTATTCACAGTTGCCAAGTACTATTTCATCATTTGAAATTTAAGGTCTTAGGTGAGAGAGTTTCCTTTCAGTGTGGTCTCTGTTACTCATCTGTCAGTCATTGTCAGCCTCTTGCTTCTCTTTGGTACTTCCGATACACCTGACTACGTGCTCTCCTGGCACTTCCGGATCCGTCCTTCCGACACTTCCGGTACTCTCTATCACGTGTTCCTTCCGGTACTGCGCCTCCATACAAACTGCTGACGTCACAAAAAACGCCTACCACGTGCTCTGCACGTCTCTTCCCTCGTCTCCGGTCCTTGGATGCCAACTCTAACACCCACCCGGAAAGTTTCCTCAAGAAGTCTTTGTTCGCAAATCCAAACCTAAAATTTCACTTGAATTCCTTCCCGCCTTTTAAAGAGCGCACAACTTCGGCTACTCGGAGTACAGTCTAATGCCTCTCAACTTCTCAATGATCCGCCCCTGTCGAGGTTCACACACGTACTGACTGAAAAATGGATTTAGTCCGAACATAAGCTGTTGCTTTTTGAGACTCCACCTTAGATTTTAATCTCTCAGTTTCATTGGATACGGTCTGGTCTCTTCGAAAACTGGGCTTGGGTAATTTAGCACTTACTTTTTACCCTCGGCTCTCCGGTCCCCAAAAGCCCGAAATTGCTTTCAAGCTGGTAGTGACATCATTGACTGATTGCAAAACAAACATAGGCCTGGTGGTAGTTTCTCTTTGAAGGTACATCGGACGGGTCGTTGCGTATTCGTTAAACAACAGACAGACAGTTTCTTTATGTCCAGAATGGTGGCTATTGTCGTAATCTTATATAATACGTATTGACATTATCCCAGGTGCTCTTAACTATGAATTAACTATCTGAAGATATGTATATGCTAGAAGCATGAAACATCATTTCCCCCACAATGTGATAGGCCATAACAAGGATTTAAACACAAGCAAATCCATTTTGTCTTTTGAAATAACTTGAACCACTTTTCCGCTGCAACAATCAGCATTCAGTTAAGTCACATTCAGCATCATTTAAAAGGTAAATAAATTTTCTGATGATTTCGAAAGCTTTAGGAAAACTAATTTAATTTTAAGGGCCATATCCAAGGTGTAAGGACACTATTTAGGTCTAAACATATAGAAGAAACCTCACTTTTCTGTCTGATGACAATGTTTGTTGGTTTTTGTTTTTTTTTGTCATGCACATGTATAGAAAATAGTCGCTCTTAAGATGTATGGCTCTTTACACTGTTCTTTACAGAAACGTTCGTGATCGTTAGAAAGAAATAGAAAAACAGCTGTTATAAGGGAAGCGTTCTTATCCGGGGGATCCAATAAATGAGAAGAATTTGTATCTACCGGGCTTCCAGTCATGGCGTAAGCCTTTCATGATGGTCGGTTTGCCGCTGAAGAAAAATGTGAAGTTGTGGTAGTTAATTAATGAGTGGGAAGTGTTCTGGGGACATAATTGCTATATAATGTAGGAGGTATTATAATAGTGACTCTTGATAACACAGAGGCTATAGGAAAGTTGAATTTGAAGATAGTCAAATAATTGGGTGCAGTATAATAGTGTACATGCACATTTGCACACCTGTTTAAGTTGTCTGACCAGTTTTCCTACTGCACAACATAAAGTTAGGTCTATCGAGGTGAAAATTGAGCCAATCATTGAAAGATGTTATTGTTTTGTTGTGGGTTTAACGCCATTTTCAACAGAGTATGTCTGCTGGAAGAAGAACCTGGAAAACCTGTTTTATGTAGCTGACAACAACGACATGAAGATTGATGAGCATTGCACCAAGGTGCATTGACTAAATATCTTAGCCTAAGTTCACGAAGGGAACTATAAGAGCCTATATACACATATTAGGGCATATAAATCATTTTAGTACATGTCGCATTACCTACGTGCACTATCAGTAGATCTATATGTTTATGAATGTGAATAACTCCTCGAAATTATTTAACAATTATTCACAACAGAGAGTTGAAAAAGTCAGTGGACGATAATATGATATACTGGTAGTGATATAATATTTAACTTATGCTGTATTACACCTAACCCACCTCCACCCCTTTATACAGTGAAATCCATCATAAATACGCTTTCTTTGTCCAATGCTGCCTTTTTCTCTGATATTCTTCTAAATATGAGATAATGAGATAATATATAAGTAAAGTAATTCACCCACCAATTAAGGATTCTCTCTCTCTCTCTCTCTCTCTCTCTCTCTCTCTCTCTCTCTCTCTCATATGGAACAAATGCATCTTACACTGATATTAAAGATCTGATCGTAATAAAATAAACTGACACCTGGTATTCGTTCATGCATGTATAATTGACAAGTATTTATATTCGTTACATGCAGGAATATATACATGTATAAATCTGACAAATCCATATATTGCAGATAATGGTACATATTTTTCTTGTTACTATTGATAAAGGTGAAACACAAAATAGACAATTGTGAGTACTAATTTAAATTTACATAAAATGTATTATTTACTTTTACAGATTATAAGAGAGTTATGAGTTACACTTTCATGCATGTACGTTTGTATACATCAGGTTGATGACATTTTCGTTTTTCGTTTCTTTTATTTGATCAAACTATCATTCTAATTGCATACTTGATAATAATGTTATTTTTTCATTCAGTTCTTTTGTGTGGGGTGAGTGGGGTTATAATGCTAAAATGTAGTAACTAAATAGTTCATTATTCGTTGGAAAGGAAGATCCTTTTAATCAGCTTTACTGCTCTTCGGTTTCATTATTTTTTAAAAGACGTCCGGTGCTTTTTTCTTTTTATTAGTACACCTCTTTACACCTCTAACGTACATCAACTGTTTCTCTTGCCGTATTGTAATGAAAACCAAAGTAATTTGACATACATTTTCGGGAGTGTATCAGCTATTAATATATTAATATATCCATATGTGGTAACAAGTTCAAAAGGATAAGTTCGTATCATGATAAACATAGTGAATTTCTCATAAATTCTAATAATGGATAGAGCAATTAAAATAGCATCTGCAAAATGTCAGGGATTGGGAATGTCCACTGTGAGAAAGAAGGTCTTGAATGGGAATGCCCACTTTGAGAAAGAATGTCTTGAATGGAAATGCCCACTATGAGAAAGAATGTCTTGAATGGGAATACCCATTATGAGAAAGAATGTCTTGAATGGTAATGTCCACTGTGAGAATGAACTTCTTGAATAGGAATGGCATCTATGAGAAATAATGTCTTGAATGGTAATGTCCACTATTGAATGGGAATGTCCACATGAGAAAGAATGTCTTGAATGGGAATGATCACTATGAGAAAGAATGTCTTGAACGGGAATGAGATGGATGGTAATTTACTAGGAATTGACTTGAATTTAGAAAGAAAAAAAAAATAACACTTCTTACTTTATATGGCCCTAATTCGGATGATCCTAACTTTTTGACAGAGTGGATGATACAATAGAAGACTTTAACAACCTAATTAATATTTAAAGTGGCAACTTCAATTTAGTATTGGATCCGGCTTTGGATTTGGAAGGATAAGCAAATGTTAATAACCCAAAAGCTAGAGGAAGATTGGAAAAACTCATTGAGGATCATACATGGTTGACTATTATAAAGTCCTTAACCTACATCTAAGAAGATACATTCGGTGAAGGAAAAATCCAATAAAGGAAGCTAGAATTATATTTGTTTCTTATTCCTCAATGTCTAACAAACTTAGTAAACGACATAAACATTACACCAGCTTACAGGCCAGATCTCTCGATTAATACACCTGATTTACAATTTAATAACTACACACAAAAACATCTTTTGGAAATTTAATTAAAGTCTAGTTATTATTCCTTGTCTACCGAAGCAGATACACCAAGGCAGTAAAAACTGACATCCCGTTACCCTTTAAATGGGGTCTATATATTAACGTGAGGATGTATAGCTAAGACAGTAAAAAACGGTGTTGAAGACAATAATATCAGAATCACAAACTGGATTTGTTAAAAGTAGAAAACATTTGATTAATATGATTTAATACATTACTCAGATAAATTTTATTATTCCCGTTCTATTAGTTCTTACTGATTTTTCAAGTCAATTAGAATCGGTTTCGTAGCACACGAAAAATACATAAGTGCTCCTACAAAATTCTTGGATAAAGACATTTATTGAAATTTATATGGAATTCAAAACTGGAATAATATTTTTTGTGATTCAACAAAGGATTGTTGACACAGCAACACTTCGCAGACTACAACAGACGTCATCGCCTTCCATTTTGGATTTCATCCGGATTCGAACTCGGTTTCATTCAGGACTTTTTATTACTAGGACTTCTATATTTTAATTCTTGGATTATTTTTGGATTTGATTCGTAAAACCGTAAGTTCTTTTCTTTTTTCATTTTTCAGTTGGTATTCTAGGGAAATAAACTATTTGTTAAATTTTACAAAGCTTGTTGTCTTCACTCGTTTCTGTTACTTTTTTTAAGAGCATAGACTCGTAACAGTAATCTCGAACAGAATGATGCAGGGTAAACAGAAACATACACGGATCAACGTGTTTTGATCTCTCTGATTTACATAATTCCATATAATTTAGGAGGAAATCAAATATTATCTTTCAATAATATCCACAAATTTATTTCGTGCTCGTCAGCGTCCGATGACCTTTGACAAATCACAAAATACAGCTGACTCATGGATGTTAATTGCATAGAGATGGGGTAGATACTTTGAAGACTACTTTTGCATAGATGTAAATTACATATTTTGAGGAGACGTTGATTACTGAAATCACAGATAATAACTCTTCGTTTAAAGGAAACGAATCCTGACAGTCGGATGCATACGGGATCACATGTATAAGAATATGTCAAATGATATAGGCCAAAGTCGATTAGGGAAAAAATAGCCACATCACGATATCTAAACATTTAGAAATGGACCTGTGTTTGTTGTGAGAAAAGATAAATATTCTGAATACTAGACATGTGACAGAAATGACGAATAGACTAAAGTCTCCAAACTTTGATAGTTTCTTTCACTTCTTTTGTGCATTGCGTTGGCTACAATATTTCTACCGAAAAGAAACGATAAAAGGTTTGTTCTTACAATCTTCTATTGTTGTAGCGTCTGACACAATATTCCAACACCATACGGAAAAGAAACACGAATATAATTGTTCTTATACATTGCGTGAGGAATAAAAATATTTGCACGATAGGATGACATTCTTTGCAGATCTCTTGGCGTTGGTGAAGGTAAAGATGATATGGTATGGACAGTATCCAAACTCCAAAGTCAAGGCAAAGCTTCACAGGGTACAATACTAAGGAACAGCCTTCAATCAAACCATAGATTGCGAGATAAACGAGAAAAATGAACACACAAAAAGCAAGCACCACAACAAGCCAAGATAATCCCTGGGAAACATAGTCAGATTTGTTTATTTTATTTTCTTGTTTTTCGTCCCTTTCCTCTTCCTCGATTGTTGATGATGCTACATCAATATCCTCTCCAGTTTTGCCGCATGTTCCCGTGATTTGTCGATGGCATTTGGGACATTTCCACTTCAGCCATTTAGTACAAAAGTCACACACCTGATATTTGCACTGGATGCACATATGAAGTGTGTCGAAGTTCTTGAGACAAACTTTACACTTCATGTCTTCACTGAAATGAAAGTTCATCAAATTCACAATTGACCTGACATTAAAGAGATACAACTTTAGACATGACAATAAAATCAAAATTAATTGACACCAATTGAGCAAAACCCACAGTTTATTTAAAACATGTTTAAAACACGTTTACGTAATTTTAAGAAAATGGTTTGAATTTTCTCCCAATGTTCGGATTTAAAAAACTTAAGTTGTGCAGTATATGTGAAATAAATGTACAATTTATTCAGTTTTATTGACAGTCCATATTGGTTTCAGCAAAGAAAGCCATAAAATGAACATGAAGAGCCTATTCGAAACATGTGACAATTTTATTTTATCGCCCTGTTGATTATTCGACTGAGGTCTGTAGAGTATTCTAGTTAAACAAAAGCACAAGGTCAAGAACAGTACTGCACAACGGCACATGATTATGCTGTTTCGTTATCTTTTCACCGTTAATGACCTTGGATTAGAGAGCTAGGGACCTGACTGCTACAACGTAAGGTGCGTACCTGAGTAAAGTTTGATCCACTTATTTATAGGGATTAAATAGCATGGAAATGGAAACAGACCTTAGGTCGTGATCACGACCTTGAGGAGGGGATATAATTGTGAAGATACTAATCATTGTAAAGTCAAAATATACAGTAGACTAAATGTTTCTTCAGATATTTTCATTGCTTAAAAGATTACCCGTTCTTGTATAGAGGTCACTGATTTACAGTGATTTCTATATATGTACGGGTAGGCAGTGTCTAATCACGATATATAACATGTTCATTTTTCTCACTAAGATACCTTCAGTGGTTCAAAACTTACGATCCAGAAAAGAATTCAAGAGTTACATTTTGCATTGATGTGGCCTTGACCTTGAAGTAGATGACGTGGCGATGGTATGCAATAAATTGCCGATATATGATATATAAGGGGATAGCTCTTTTATTACAATATCGTCACCGTTTCAAAAGTTATACTCCAAACTAAATTAAAATCACTCAATTTATTTTTGCTGTGCCCTTGACATTGATCCAGGGGACGTGGCTATACTATGCAACCCACCGTTAAGTCATGATATAATCGTTTGCAAAGTTTCCTTAAACTATCTTTATTTCTTCAGTCTTTATACTCCAGATTAGGATACAAAGTCACTGAATTCCATTTGCCTCACCTTGACCATGATCTTGTTGCTGTGCCGTAAGACACCAAACCAAACCATTTCAGTCGGCTTTCTCTGTAATATCTTTAAGTTTGTTTACGTCTAATTTTATTTTATTTGTTTCCATTTTGTGTGTTGCTTTAACTTTTAAGTCACGTATATCACTAGTCCATTAGTGTTTAGCCTTCAGTGACATGAAATAAAGTTTTTCACTGCGACTTCGATTTAAGACTGATACTCCAGGGAAAGAAGTTATATGCTATTTCAGCATATATCCTTGCTATAAATACAATCTCAGCTGCAGTATAAAATTGTAGTTTTGGACTTTCCAGCAAACCTTTGTAAAAATGTACCTGCCGTTATGTATATTTAATTTGTATTGTGTGTTGGTTTTTGTCCATCATTACATGCTTTATATATTTAATTTGTATTGTATGATTGACTTTTCTCCATGAATGAGGGTAGGAGCAATGGCCTACCGGACTAATATTTTTTTTTCTCATATAAACAACATATTACGTACTTAATATTTCTGTATGACTGTAGATAGTATTTTAAGACTATTATTACTTTAGTTGGAGGTAATCATATTTACAAATGTTGAGTTCAAGGTCTAGTTTATTGAGAAATTAAGACTCTCCTGGAAGCCATTTGTTAACCAATTTGATGGGAAAATGACCTTCACCCTGGTTCTGTTCTTACCTTTTCATATAAATGTTATTGACCCACATAATTGTTCATTCCACATCTTAACACCAGTCTTAGTGGAATCAGTTTAAGTTGTGTTTCAGTTAATATTTGAGAGGATTGTTTATTTAAGTTATTCATTGAAAATACAAAGTTCTCAGAATTAGTTTTCGTCCAAAATCATTATTTCGAGATTATTGTGAATTCATTCAAGGACATTTTGGATTAAATCATTGTGACACATCAAGACTGTTAGCCCATCGCTATTGTTACATCAGTACTTTCAAGATTGGAATTCATTTGGATCACCATTGGAATTCATTCGGAATACTCTTTACTTTTGGACTTGTGATAGAACTCTTTTAGGACTTTTGGGATTTAATTAACAATACTGTAAGTTCTTGTTAATTTTCACTTTGTATGCGAGGAAAATAAATTATTTGTTGAATTTTACAAAACTTGTTGGGTTTTTGTTGCTAAGTTTAAAACCTGAGACTCGTAACACCTACCATAGTAGCGAAAATAGTTGGTTACCAAAATTTTATCCAAACATGGCTACATATTCTTTTGAAAAGGATTGAAAAAATGAAACCTTTATTTGACTTACGATAGTAGACGTATATAAAATCATGGCCTTCCTCACATACTAGCTGTCTCCTTTGACGGTAATCTCATTGGAACGGGGAGGCAATTTTTTTCCCTTGTTTTGAAATGCTAAGAGGAAAATTAATGATGCAAAATAAGAACCTCTTATGTGGTTTACAAAACATAAATTTTATCACATATCAACATAACATTTAAAAAATTGGGGAGTCTCAGAAAAAATTATGATAATCCAGGGTCGTAATAAAGGGTGCACCACATGATATTTTTAAAACTAAAATATACAGCCAAATCCATGCTCGCTTACCCCTACCCCACCCCTAGGCCTTAAAAGCAAAGCGTTTTCGTTTTATATTGGAATAAACACAAGAACAAATTATTTGGCAAATGTCAACAAGACAAATGAAGACAAAAATAAGGCCCTTTAAGAAGTAAAATAGAACGAACACAAAATTGGAGAACCTATGTGAATGTGTTCCAAGTCACATATTTTTTTCGTGTTAGTATCGATTTCCTCGCAAATCTTTGCGTTTTCTCGTGCACTTTGATACTCTACTACAAAAATAATGCTTCAAAAGTAAAGTGCGCGTCATTACACAGAATAACACGGTGACAAGAACTATCATGTCAAAATTTATAAGTCAGTCGACTTATAAGGGAAAAGACCGATAAAATGAACTAGTTGAAAGTAGAGAGAGATGCTTACCAACAATGCAGAACGTTTTAGAACCTATGTATCACAAAACTGAGATTTAAAACCCGTGACATCTAATTTTTCATCACCTATGCATATCAGCGTACCACATCTATATCTTTAGTACTGTGAATGTAATAAAGACATGCATATACATTCCCCGAAATATCTTTTCAGAAGATTGACCTAAACTATTCCTTTTTACACCGATGTCTATTTATACCACAGGTATTTCGGAACGGGATTTCAACTCAAACAAATGAACTTGTTGGAGTTGTTTTCCCTTCTACCTGATTTAAATAAATATGGTGTTATCTAATGCACCATAAGCAAATTTATAGCGCTTAATCCTCTAGTATTGATCCCTAAAAAAACGGTCGCGCCGAAGACAAGACCAGACTTTGTTACACTCAGGTTGTAAAGTTTACATCATATTGGGCATAAGAACAAAAAGAACATGAATATAGCGTGTGATATCATAACATAATGCTTAACAGGGATTACACAATTCGGAAAACACAATCTAAAATCCTGCAAGCATTTTTCAAGAGTCGTATGTTACCTGCATTCATTAATCGATTATATTTATAAAGGTTAGTCCTGGAAATGTAAAAATGAGGTATACAATTTCGTTTACATCATGACAATAAGAACACGACAGGAGAGATAGTGATATTCATCGCCTATATCTTGCGACTGACTGACAGAGTGTACAATATTTTTTTTATAGGAAACATTAACCCACCAACGAGAAAGATAGCTAAATCACATCCAAACGCCCAGTTTAAAATTTTCACCTAAACAATGATGTATACATAAAAAGTCAAGTATGGCAGGAACAAAGAATGATACTTGCTGTTGTTGCTTTTCGTGATGATTTCTTTCAAGCAACACGAAGTGGACAAACAAAACAAAAATGTGAATATGTAAATGGTTTATTATACCATAATAGAATTGGTACCTTTGAAAAGTACTAAAGAGGACACGAATGAAACATTACATGAAACATTAATTAAAACCAAATGAAACATTTGTTGTTTTTTTTTACCCTTATACTTGGATACAAATGTGAAGATCTGTGCAAAGAATGAAACAACAGGAAATTATGTTGATGCTTTGCCATCTTCACCTTCACACATAATCCCCCCCAACCCCCAACCCCCCAGCATAATCAGTTTAGCAAGAAATGTAAGTAATTACAACATTAATGTATATTTTACTTGTGTTAACATAAGCGATAAAATACGAATGCATACATGAAACTGCATGATCATACTCTGCCAAAGCAATCTAGCTACAATATGAGAGAGGGGGATGGGGGGTGGATGAGGGGTTGTAACGCACAGTTTTAGTTGGTAACACATTAAATGACACACACGATCCCATTACATAACAAATGACTTACTTTATCTATTAATTTATTTCACTCATCAGAAGATACAGAGTTTATTAAAATGATATCATTGCTTGGTGATAGAAGTAAATAATTGTCTATTACCACATAAATTAACGTGAAAGCATCTTGAGATCTACTTGCTATTCGCGTCACAAAATTGAAAGTGAAAAACTGGAAAAAATATATAATTTTGTTCTCCTTGCAGTTTTGTTCCTAATTTTTTAAATGTTGCCCTTGATTTTGGTTGCTAACATTATATTCAGGGGATTCTAAAGTTTCGTTTGAGAACATGCGTTTTGTTAACTCCTGCTTTCTACATTTCCGCCTTTCACTGCTGTCCTCTCCACTATTCATGCACTTGAAACAGAAATTGGTATATACGATTGGAATGGAAAATCGGCATAATTGTGCCAATCTACGAAGGTGATGGAAATTGTAAAAATGATCCTGACAACGCCAGGGCTGTATCTTTACTACCTGTTTTGTATAAACTGTTTGAAAAATGTGGATATATTAGACTTAATTAATGGTACAAAACAAAAATGCTGAAAATATTAAATTTTCCTTATACTCAACAACAGGGTTTCCAGAAGGGATTGAGCTGCATAACGGCATCGTTTAACTTACTTAAAGCTATCTTCGCTAACCTGGAATTAGAATCGAAAGTCTATGCCGCATTTTTGGACATAAGGAAGGCGTTTAATACTGTATGGCACGAGGGCCCTTTCATAAAGCTTTCCCTATTTGGAATTTCTTTACATTAATGGAGTAAAATCCTTGCAAATGAAAGTGTCGAAATTAATGCCTAGTGCAATATTCAGCCAAAGTACAACTGGAATTATTACCACCAGCATCACAAAATTAGACTTGCCGCTGGCTCTTATGTTAGTTTTAATTAATATCAGAATTTGATTATATATGATAAATAGTGTGACTTCCTGTTTATTTCAATTTTTAAATGCACATCTTTCAGGGTATAAATGTGAAGAGTCACGTACAGTTCAACACCAGATGTTCTTTGCAAGTATTTTAGTCAGTATTAGGCTGTGAACCTTTTGAAATAAGGGCCGCAAATGCAGCTACAAACGAGGTTTGCAACCATCAAGCCGTCATCATTAAATGTCTTGGATGTTATTTTACAATCTTAACGGCATGTGCAAATATTTAAAGAAATTTTTATGGTGATTTTAAGTGTTCTTAAACCACGAAATTGTGCTGTAGTATTTCAGCCAAGTATCTCTTGAGTTACAAATGAGTAACTTGCCGAACAATGAATGCTCTGCCTATTGATTAGCACGGAAGGAACATATCAGCCACAGAACAGAAACAGTTGCCACATGATGCATTTTTAGTTTTGAATACAGTACAAGAGGTGATTATTGTAAATAGGAATTGTTCACAAGCCCTGAAAATGCAGTTCATTTTAACTCATCAAGTGCTGATATCATTTTAAGCTATTATAGCTCAAGATGTGCACAACCAGTGCCGGATTAAACCCCGTGGAGGCACCTAGGCAGTTGAAATTTCAGGGCCCCCCTCGCAAATTATCTCCTAATACGTCAAGATCAAATCAATTCAATATTATTTTGATCCGATGTCGCAGGGCCACTGAACGGCATGGGGCCCATAGGCCGGTGCCTACTCTGCCTATTTGGTAATCCGGCACTGTGCCCAACCATGACTTTTGAAAACATGAAAATCATTAGGTCAATGCTTGCATTAAGTGGTGTAGCTGATAGTCATACAAACTGTCTATTGAGTTTATATTGAAAGTATGGTCAATATTTCAGGTGGGGGGATTAAGGATGGAGGAGTTCATCATGCAGGATAGGCGATTTAAGGACAGTTGAACCGTTTTATCCATGAGAAATGTTCAGTCATATGCAGCCTTGTTTTCAAGTGTAAATTTAAAAGGTATCGTACCAATCTGCATTTATGGACTTGTTATTTAGGAACTGTATATACTCACTTATAAGACGAGTTCAAATGCAAACTGCACTGATCCAAATTTGCCGTCGCATAATGCGCCTGCAGCTTTTGGTCTATATATGGTACGTACGGTTAATTCGTTAATTCGCATTAAACAGTGTTCTCTATTGAACATAAGTATCGTATTAAACTAAGGATGTTCTAAGGATGCAGACATATCAGACGCACTGGCACACTGGGCAAGCTTCTTAATTAACAATTCTTAATCCATAATTACAAACTAACCGCACTAATGATCACATTTTCTTATCTTATATGTGGTTTAAATACGTAGTAAGGACAATACATAGCTTGATGTTTAGTGTACATATCTAAGTCATGAGTCAATCCGTACTCTATTAGTACCATTACTGTTGTGTAGATGTCTTCAAGTCATGAGTCAATCCGTACTCTACTGGTACCATTACTGTTGTGTACATGTCAAGTCATGAGTCAGTCCGTACTCTATTAGTACCATTACTGTTGTGTAGATATCTTCAAGTCATGAGCCAATCCGAACTCTACTGATACCATTACTTTCAGCCCAGAATTATACACTGAGGTGTACTCGTATTTAACATTTGCTCAATTGGACATAATTTATCAGTGAAATTCGAGAAGAACTCAGTTATATTATTATTTTCATGTATTTATTCCTTAGGTGTCTTACTTCTTCGAAGGGATTTATCAAAACATGTAATTTATGGCGAAAGGGTGATAAGGCTATATTATAAAATTACAAACTATTACAAACAAATTATTGTGCATGAATTAAATCAAATTCGAGGAAACAAAAGGAAATATTATGGAGTTAGAAAGAAAATGTAAAGAACATGAAGATCACATAGAGTCACTAGAGAAAATCAACCTGAAGCTCATCGAAGAGCAGAAGAAATTAGATAAAATCAGTTGCAATAGCTCTTTCACATGCAAACAAAAATGTGTAATACTGAAGAAGACACAATGTTAAAATCCAGAGTATGAAAGAATACAGATCAGAAGATACAATTCATACAGTCATAAGTACTCTGAGGGATGTAGTAAAGTTAATGATTGATGCTGGTGAGATTGAGATCGTACATGTAGAGTTCCAAGAAGGTATAAAATAAAGAAAGACCCAAATTCCATCATCATAAAATTCAAATACAGAAGAACAAGGGATGCAGTGGTACAAACTAAATGGATGATGAAGGACTGGCGTAAATAATCAAAGAAAACAAAAGATTTAACACAGGGCAACATTAACTTGTTGACATAGTTATCGGAGTATGAAAAAGTGGGTGTAGCTTGGTCATTCAGAGAATAAATATACGCCAAATATAAAGGAATGCTCTGCCAAAAACAGAATCCTCTTTGATGTAGCTGGCAATATCGACATGAAGGCTGGATGAGCATTGCCCCAAGGGGCATTGACAAAAAATCGTAGCCTAAGTTATTGAAGGAAACTATAGAAGCCTATATACATATGTTAGGACATAAATCATTTTAGTATAGTGCATGTCGCATTACCAACGTGCACTGTCCGTTGATCTACATGTCTATGAATGAAAATAACTATTCGAAATTATTATACAATTATTCACAGCAGAGAGTTGAAGAAGTTAGTAGACAATAATATGATATGCCGTTTGTGATACAATATTTAACTTGCGCAATGTTACAACTAACAACGGGCCCCCATGACTCTTATACAGTGAAATCCATCATAAATACGTTTTCTTCTTTTCCGATGATGCCTTTTTTCTTTAATATCCGGCAAAAAATGAAATAATATAGCAGTAAAGTACTTCACCCAACCATTAAGGATTCTCTCTCTCTCTCTCTCTCTCTCTCTCTCTCTCTCTCTCTCTCTCTCTCTCTCTCTCATATGCAACAAATGCATCTTGCACTGAGATTATAGATCTGATAATAATGAAAATATTGACACCTGGTATTCGTTCATGCATGTAAAATTGATAAGTATTTATATAATTTGATAAAAGTATCATTCTGATTTCATACTTGATAATCATGTTATTTTTTCATTCAGTTCCTTTGTGTGTGGGTGGGGGTGGGGGTAAAAGTTCTAAGAAAGTAGTAATCAAATAGTTTATTACTCGTTGGAAAGGAAGATATTTTAAACCGATTTACTGCTCTTCGGATTAATTATTTTGTTAAGAGCTCCGGTGTTTGTTTGTTGTTTTTTTTTCCTTTTCATTAGTACACCTCATTTCATCTCTATCGTACATCAGCTGTTTTTCTTGTCGTATTGTAATGAAAACCAAACTAAAATTTGACATACATTTTAGTGAGGGTATCGGCTATTAATATATTAATACATCGATATGTGGTATCAAGTTCAAAAGGATAAGTTTGTATCGTGAAAAACGTAGAGAATTTCCCATAAATTCTAGTAATGGATATAGCAATTAAAATAGCATCCGCAAACTGTAAATGATTGGGAATGAGAAAGAATGTCTTGAATGGGAATGCCCATATGAGAAACAATGTCTGAATGAGAATGCCCACTATGAGAAAGAACGTCTTGAATGGGAATGCCCACTGTGAGAAACAATGTCTTGAATGGGAATGCTCACTGTGAGAAACAATGTCTTGAATGGGAATGTCCTCTATGAGAAAGAATTTCTTGAATGAGGTGTGTGTGTGTGTGTGTGTGTGTGTGTGTGTGTGTGATTTGGATTTTTAACGTAGCTTTAACAATTTTTCAGTCATATCGCTACGATGTCCGCAGTGTGGCAGTTTATAGTAATGTCTAGCACTGGGGCATCATGCCGCAGACATGTAGCATGATGTCCCGCCCTGACACCAGGCCAGCCAGCCCTAACACTAACCTCTTAATGCTGAGCGCCAAGCTAGGCAGCTGTTTGTACCATATTTATAAGTTTTTGGTATGACTCGGCCGGGGATAGAACCAGCGACCTCCCGCACTCGAGGCGGACGCTCTAACCACTAGAATGTCCACTTTGAGAAAAAATGTCTTGAATGGGAATGCCCACTATGAGAAAGAACGTCTTGAATGGAATGCCCACTATGAGAAATAATGTCTTGAACTGGAATGTCCACTATTGAATGGGATTGCCCACTATGAGAATGAACGTCTTGAATGGGAATATCCATTATGAGAATGAACGTCTTGAATTGGAATGTCCACTGTGAGAAAGAATGTCTTGAATGGGAATGCCGACAATGATAATGAACGTCTTGAATGGGAATGCCCACTATGAGAATGAACGTCTTGAATGGGAATGCCCAGTATGAGAAAGAATGTCTTGCATGGGAATGCCCACTATAAGAAAGAATGTCTTGAATGGGAATGCACTCTATGAGAAAGAATGTCTTGAATGGGAATGTCCACTATGAGAAAGAACGTCTTTACTGGAATGCCCACTATGAGAAATAATATCTTGAATGAGAATGTCCACTATTGAATGGGAATGCCCACTATGAGAAAGAACGTCTTGAATGGGAATGCCCATTATGAGAAAGAACGTCTTGAAAGAGAATGTCCACTATGAGAAAGAATGTCTTGAACGGGAATATCCACTATGAGAAGGAACGTCTCAAATGGGAATGTCTACTATGAGAAAGAATGTCTTGAATCGGAATGCCCACTATGAGAATGAACGTCTTGAATGGGAATGTCCACTATGAGAAAGAATGTCTTGAATGGGAACGCCAGCTATGAGAAAGAATATCTTGAATGTGAATGCCCACTATGAGAAAGAATGTCTTGAATGGGAATGTCCACTATTAAATGTGTCTTGAATGGGAACGCCAGCTATGAGAAAGAATATCTTGAATGTGAATGCCCACTATGAGAAAGAATGTCTTGAATGGGAATGTCCACTATTAAATGTGTCTTGAATGGGAACGCCAGCTATGAGAAAGAATATCTTGAATGTGAATGCCCACTATGAGAAAGAATGTCTTGAATGGGAATGTCCACTATTAAATGGGATGCCCACTATGAGAAAG